>MUZC01000378.1:228454-242966 GCA_002072015.1 Radix auricularia | reverse complement strand
TATATATATATATATATATACACACATAAAAATAAACAAATAAAAAAAGATTACGGGTAACAATGTACAGATTAAAATTAATTAATTAGTTATACCAGAATATCTATCATCGCATGCGACTGAATACCAACCATGTAAATTAGGTTCAACATCTTCAGACATACACACAAGGTGTGGAAGTTATCACCATTCTTGTTTAAAATGCAACATGTGAATTTACTTTAGCATATAAATTCATATAAAAACATCCTCCATTTTTAAACTTATACGTGATGATACGTTCACAAACATTGTAGAGATTATTTTATTTTTTTAAAAAAGAAACAAGATTATATATGTTAAAACAAATCGTAACAACCACGGAACCTAATTGTGGTGAACTTTCGTCTTAACAAAACGATTGCATCCTTTTCATTAAAACTAGGGCTGTTATCGATTAAATTAAATTTAATCGTTAACTTTTGATAAATTACCGATTAATTAATCGATAATTTTGTTAAGCTAAAAATAAAGATGTATGACGTCATTAAACTGAAAATTTCAAGATAAGTAATAAAAAGAGGCTATGGAATTTTTTTTATTGAGATATTTTTAAAACATATCTAGGAATAATAATGTGTTAAATCATGCAATAAAGTTTAGGCACTTGGATGAAAATTTCAAATTAATTTTAAAGTATACAAGTAATACAGCTATAGATGTATAGAAATTGTTTGATGATTATCAAAAACGTAAAGATCATCTTTTTTATCCCACGTGTTCAAAAGTTATTATTTTTTTCTAAGACCTCAAAATCATCTTTTTCACTACGCTGTTTTCCTTCGCATTTTGTGCCCTTTTAGGACATTTTTAAAAATGCCCATAACTTAAGTATTTTATTTAATTTTAAAATATAATATTGTTAGGAGATATATTTAAATATAAGTAGTTCAATATAATGTCAATGAATTTAAATTTTGTTATTGTTAATTAAAAATAATGTTGTTTTTTTTTTGTATCATTGTCCATAAAGTTTACACTTTTAGAGCCTGTTTTTTTAATTCAGCAGTTTGTACTTAAAAAAAAAAAACTACTATTAATAATTAATTATTTATTAATAATTCGTAGAATTTTTTAAAAAAATTTTAATCAATATTTTATTGATTAAAATAATTTTAATCGATAAAAACATTTACCGATTAATCGAGAAATTAATCGGTAATTTCCGCAGCCCTAATTAAAACATAATAATTTTTTAAAAAAATTAGTGATACAATTTTAATTCACATTTATTTTTGACAGAATGAGTTTGCAAACGATGAACAGTTTATTTTTTTCGTCATTAGCAATAAAGGGAATAGAAAACAAACAAACACACACACACACACACACACACACACACACACACAAACACACAAACACACATACACACATACACACACACATACACACACACATACACACACACAAACACACACATACACACACACACACACACAAACCGAACTAAAATTCATTATTTAAATTAAATATAATCGAATATTCCAGCAAAAATACAATTTAACAGACGTATTATAGTGGATAAGCTTAAATAAAGCATGTACTCTGTACAAAAAGGCCCACTCTTAAAGCAAAAATTACGTGATTCCTTTTTTGAAAATAAATAATAAAGAAGCCATACAGAATGGGACTGCATAAAGCTTTTTAATAAAGAAGCCAGAATTCCTGGTAACAACACTTCAATGATATACCTATAATATTCATAGATAAAAGTAATTAAAAGGCCACCACATTCCCTTACATATTTACGACTTATTTTAAATGACTTTCTTATGATGTTTCGTACGATTGTAGATTATTATAACATAGATCGGCTGTTATTAGATAAGCTGACAAATGACGTGAAGTGTGATTACTAGAATATACACCAAGAGTCACATGTTGTTTTAACGTGTACCATGATAATATTAAAATGCAAAATAAAAAAAAAGTGTTGTGGGCCATAGTTAATAACAAAAACATTTGCTGATCAGCTTCAATAAAAGATAAAAAAGATCAACACATTGTTAAAATTGTTTTAATTAATTTTAATGATGCATTGATAAAAAATTATGTAGCATTTAAAGTTATAATTGGTGATTTTATGTCTATTTTTTTTCAATCTTCTGTATAAGAATAAATAATGATTCAAATTTAATATTTATTTTTCGTATGGTTCGGTTTGGGGGTACCTTTTTTTTTGGTTCTTTGAAAGTTAAACTTTTTGGTGTTTATGTGTGTGTGTGGGGTGGGGAGGGGTAAGGGTGACTAATTTACCTTAAAAAAATGTCAACTTAATCATAAGACAGGCCCACATAAATGCCATTGACAAGATCTGGTGAAATGCTACAAGCTTATGCTACAAGTACGTAAGTCACAAACTAGGCATATATTAATGTCACAACACAAGTCTCGGGGTTGTTCATAATTATTGTTAAGTCTCTTTTTCCAATTCAAAATAAACATTTTCCTTTTCGTGGAAGCTGTCGTCACTTAGTACTTTGTCTGTCACCAACAGTTCCCCGTTCGCCTGCTTCGCCGGTGTATTTGCTTCTTTCGGGACTGTTGTAACCTTCACACTAGTTATGTTTCCCTTCAAGTTTTCCGGACCAATGTTTATGAGGGTGTAGTTGCTTTTAACTGGATTAACAACCGCAGAACCTTCTGTCGCATCAGATGTCACACCCATTACATTACATTGCCCCATTGATGCGATACCATTTTTCACAGGTGTGTCTCTCTTTAAATCGATGATTGTGCTGTACGGGTTCTGGTGCGACCTGGTCTCTGTGTGCAGTGTTGAATACACTTCGTGTGCCGCCCCTGAAGGAATCGCCGACTTTGTGTTACCGGGCGGTAGGTTGTGTTTAATTTTGTGAGATGGGGACCCCAGTGGGTCGGACTGGACGTTTCGGGGCCAGATCAGGGAATAGTTGTTTTGTTTAGGTTTAGCGTGAATGATATTGAGTTTATCTTTGTGCCTGTTAAGTCTTGGCGTTACCTCTTCTTCGTTTGCTAAATCGATTAAATCAACCGTCGAATAAAGCCCAGCCATCGAGGACCTCTCACCGGCGTCGAGCTTTACGAAGGATAGACTCCCAGCATTGACATGACTTGAAGTTGTTCTTAGATCTCTAGAATCCCCGGCCGTGCTGTCGGAATCAACCGTCGTATAACCGTCATCCTCAGCCCCTTGTGAGCCAAAGTTGTAGTTAGGCAACTTCTTGTCGTAGATATCTTCACATATCACTGTTGAATAAACTGATTCAGCGTCTTCTGCGGTCAACTTTCTGCTATGTCTCGGAAAATATTCCGAGCTAGAATCTCTTAAACTTGTCACATTATCCACATCCGTGACAGAAATGGTGGTGTATCCGCTTCCGTCTTGCGACGTCTGTTTTTGTACAATTTTTCGTGCTGGCTTCTTGATAGGGTTGTTTTTATTGAGAATGCTATTTTCAAGGCCAGAAATAAGTACATCAACATTTAAATTCAGGGAGTTTGGCTTTGAAGCACTGCGTTCCTTATGTGGTTTCAGCACAACATTACCGGTGGAAAGTAAATGTGTATTGTTTGTCGAGCTTTCCAACACATTTGAATGCGAATAAACATTATCAGTTTCAATGTCGTGGGCGTTTTCTGACAAGCTTAGCTGTACACCGCTATGGATAGTGCTAATAGCTAGCGAACCTTCCCAGTGTTGCGGTTCATTCAATAAACTTTCGCTCAATTGTTCATCGCTTATGATGGAATTCACGCTCACATCCGACTTCTCATAATTGGACGTGGCTGGAGTCAGAAGTTTTACCGGTGGCTTCAGCGGTTTTTTCAACGCAATCTCTTTGTTGTGTTCAGAATTTGACTGAGGTCCAGGATCACTGAATTTTCTTGGGGCGGGGTTGACCTTCAATGAACTTTCGGCTGGTTGAGACCACTTTCTTGGCTGAGAGCCATCACAGGTGTCGGCGGCCTTGGATGGCACCGAAGGGGGGTCAAAGCCATGCAAGTGATTCACTTTAATCATTTCATAGTTATCTTTCACGCCCTTGTATCGTTTCGACCTCTTCTTTATTTGATCTCGCTTCCTCTTTTTGACGAGTAAATAACATATCACAACAAGGGCTACCAGGAGAGCGAAGCCCACAACTGTGCCTATAATAATAGGCTCGCCGTCTGATCTAGTTTCAGATGAAGTGTACGCGGCGGTGGTGTTAATTACAATATCCGAGTTTAGTGTTGCGTTTAGATAATATTGCGTTGAAGTAGGCAAGCTTATATTTTCTTCAGGAGCATGTGTTGCGATTGTCCTAACTGTACCGTTTATTTCTCCGTGGCCAGTCAAAGTTGTTACAATCTCTGAAGCAGACGCGTGTTTCATGGCTGAGGTTAGAACAGTTGTTAGCCAGTTGTATGTTGATGATTTAGAGCCTGTTTCGGTCGTGCTCCATGAAAACTTTGGCGAAGAGAAATTAAAGAGTGAATCGTCAATAGTTATTGTAGATGCAAAGGTTATTGCTAACCTATTAGTAGTTACGCTATCAATTGCTGTGCCTAATGAATTTGCAATTATATTTGTTGAAGGTGTGATAAAAAAAACTGATATGAAACTATCAGATGGTGTTTCACTAAAATCTTTTGTAGTAGATGCAGATATTAATGTAGGTGAGATAAATTCAAATGATGTAAAACGACTAGATGAACTTTCACTCGAAGAATATGTAAGAGTAGATCCAGATGTTAATGTAGGTGGGATAAATTCAACTGATGTAAAACGACTAGATGAACTTTCACGCGAAGAATGTGCTATAGTAGATGCAGATGTTAATGTAGGTGGGGCAAAATGAACTGTTACAAATTGTGTTTCATTAGAATCTGCTATAGTAGATGCATGTATTAATGTACTTGGGGTAATCTGAACTGGTGTAAAACGACTAGATGATGTTTCACTTGAATCTGTTATAGTTAATGCAGATGTTAAGGTAGGTGTGTCATAATGAACTGTTGTAAATTGTGTTTCACTTGAATCTATAATAGTTGATTTAGATATTAATGCAGGTGTGTCATAATGAACTGTTGTAAATTGTGTTTCACTTGAATCTATAATAGTTGATTTAGATATTAATGCAGGTGTGCCATAATGAACTGTTGTAAATTGTGTTTCACTTGAATCTATTATAGTTGATTCAGATATTAATGCAAGTGTGCCATAATGAACTGTTGTAAATTGTGTTTCACTTGAATCTATTATAGTTGATGCAGATGTAAATGCAGGTGTCCCATAATGAACTGTTGTAAATTGTGTTTCACTTGAATCTATTATAGTTGATGCAGATGTAAATGCAGGTGTGCCATAACGAACTGTTGTAAATTGTGTTTCACTTGAATCTATTATAGTTGATGCAGATGTAAATGCAGGTGTGCCATAATGAACTGTTGTAGATTGTGTTTCACTTGTATCTGTTACTGTAGATGCAAAAGCTAACGTAGATGTGACAAACTGAATTCGTGTAAAGCCACCTGATGATGTCTCACTTAACTCTGGTAAATTTAATGAATTTACTGTCAATAACTTTGTAATAAAAGTACTCATTTGTTCAACTATTGAGAACATTATTGAATCAATGTAATCTCTCTCTATTGAGTCGGATGTTAAACAACTAGATTGTGCTTCGTCTGAATCAGGTATAGTAGCTGAAGGAGTTATTGGTAATTCAGATGAAGTTACGCTGTTTATCTGTGGGTCTGTTGAAATTAGTATCGTTGTAGGTGTGGTGATCAGAACCAATATTAAAGTAGGTGATGGTGTTTGATATGAATCTGAACTTGTAGATACATACGGCGATGGCGATAAATTAAACGTTGGACTGCTAAGGGTTGGGTCTACTGTAAAAGGAGCGGTATGTAATAAAGGTGTAAGCTCAACATAAGATGCGGAGCCACCGACTACTGTTGTTCTTTCTATAACATATAAAGTAGTAAGCGCCGGGGGGGCAGGCACAACACTCGATTCTAAATCATTTGTAAAAATACGTGTTTCTAAAAAATTCGGTATATCAGTTTGCTTGGGTGTAGATACCAGAGTCCCTTGTGTACCAACATATATCATATCGATGGTAAAAGTGGGTATTATATCTACATTGGAAATCTGTATTTCCTCGTTTGTGTCCCGAGAATCAAAGTTTAATACCTGACTCGACTGGCTGTACGACGATTCTGTCTCCACTTCAGCCGTCATTGCATTAGAACTTTCGTCAATCATTGAAGCTAACTTGTTAAAAATTAATGTGTCCGTTTCAGTAATCAAAGGTGAACCTACTTTACTTGTTTGTGTCGGTGATATCTCTGAGAAGGGAATATTTGTTTTACCAATTTCATCAGTAATCTTTGTGAGGTCATCGAAAATCTCTGCAGCTAATGTCGCTGATACTGATGAGGAAGTGTAGAACTCATTATTCGGAGTGCTTGTAAGAGAACTGTAAGGAAAAAGAGCGTCTGCTTCGGTTATCAGACTGGTAATAGATATGGGAAATGTCCAATCTCCATCTGTTAGCTCCACTTGTGAAGCTACATTCTCAAAACAGCGCTCTATTTTTACAGATAAATTGTGATGAACATTATATTGAAATCTTTGAGAAAAATAATAGAATATAATTCCAAACGTATAAGCCGTGTCTTTATTTATCTGATATTTGAGGAGGTTACAAGTAGATAGATCTGAATCATCTGGCGTGGCAACCATGTTTCGTGTACATACAGTCTTTTGTGTTTGTTGCTTAGATGGGGCGGTGCAATTGAAGTAAATTGAGTCGTTGATTTGTTGATTTGCGTCAGATAGCGCAGTTGTGTTTAAAACTTTCAAAATGTCCATAGTCTCCTTAACAAATGTTACTTCACACTCGAAGCTTGTTATGTTGAGGCAACTGATGAACCTGAAACAACAGGAACATTTCCAATAAACATTTAGCAGGATATATGATTGAAAAATTCTTGAATTTGATTCTGATTTGCATTATGTATTTAACTGGCATTTATTTTGAAGTTAATATTAAGTTCACCGTGATCAGTTGTTTTAAAGTGAAATAACCGTATAGTTATAACTAATCCTTATAAAAGATAGCCTATTGTTTCTACCTATAAAGTAATTATCGGTGTTTGAAGAAAATACAATCAGATAGATTTTCCGTTTTGATATAATTGCGATACTATATTAATTTTAAGTGAAATATTTAAAGATCTTATTAGTAGCCAATTTAAGGTTACAACTAGACGCTATACTCTTTTGTTTAATTGAATCTGGTGCACCTTTAAATGTCGTTATTTCGCCATGTTAGATTTATCCTTCAATGCCTATGATCGTAGCTCTTACTGTTAGAGTAATTTTCTATACATTACAGTCTAGCACTTACTATATTACATTTAATCTGTAAATATCAACACGCTGCATTAATTTTTAAATTTAATCTTGTAAACATAAGATACATTGTTGTTCCAATTATTAACACTTTATCTGCTATGCCCTAAATTTAACCACCTACTGTGAAAACGTGTCTGGGTCGAAGGTGATATTGTAGCCATTCACGTCAAATTGAAAGAAGGATTCACAGGCCCCAGTATTAAAGAGAGTGACAAGTAATATGATCTTTTTGACGAGGTGACTCATGCTCCAAGAGTTTCGTTGCTGTTTTCTAGCAGTTAATATCATGACAAAAGGGCGTTCACTAAATCACTTCCCTCAACTATGGGTGTGTCCTTCTGATACATCTGAAACAATGTAATGGATTTACAACAACGGTACTACACATGGGGGAAAAAGAGGCGTTGGATGAAGAAGTTTATAATCAACTTTAGACACAAAATTAATATAAAAAACTAGCTCCCCTTTTCTTTCTTAATCCCCGCCTTTTGACTTATTTGTCGATTTAAAAATGAATATTGCTAAGATGTAAAACAACATGAAGATCATATACTCATAATCTTTTACCTAATATTATTATTTATTTCATGGAAAGTGCAAGTTGTGTTGTTATTGGTCCGTAGTTCTCTTTTAACAAGTAAGGCAATTAATAAGAATTTAAGTCTAAAAGATAAAGCTAGATGTATTTTAATAAAATAATAATAATACATTGATAATTTATACAGCGCTATTTCCCAGCAAGGAGCCGGGCTCACGGCGCTTCACATGGCGATAATAACATACATATAAATATATATATATTAATTAAAAAACATTGATATCATAATAAACACATACAGGACAATACGTAATGCGTCAGCTACGTTAATCAGTAAAAAGAAATGTTGTTTCATTTATTGCTAAAATAGTCTTTGAAAAGATGCAGTCTTGAAGGACTTAGTTGTTGAAATACTATGGATGTGTAATGATAGAGAATTCTATTGTTTGGCTGAACAAAAAGAAAATGACCCTTCGCCAAAGGTTTGAGTTTGTGTCTTTGGAATACAAAGAATGCGTGTGTCTGCCGAAGAGCGTAGCTGACGACTTGTTGAGTAGACTGACAAAAGTTCATTAAGGTAGAAAGGGCATGAGTCAGAAAAGACGTTGTGACACAGAACGGCCAGTTTGTAATCAATTAGGGTTTGTATGGGTAACCAATGAAGTGAGTAAAGTAGCGGAGTAACATGTCAGGCTTTTTTGCCCTTAGAACTATAATCTGGCAGCTGAAGTTTGAACTCTCTTTAGTTTTCCAATGCATTGTTTTGGCGCACCTGACAAAACAGATTTGCAATCAATACTAGCTTGAACAAGACCACAGACTAGAGTTTTTGTTGCGCTAATTGTTAAGTAAAGACGGATTGAGCTGATCTGACGTATTGCAGTATAGGCAGAGCGACAGATGTGATTGATTAAGTTCTTGGTAGACATATTGTCAGAAATAATGTAGCCAAGATTTCTAGTCGAAGTTTTGAACCGTTTATCAGAACTAGCCACCTGAAGAGAATTCGGAAGAGTCAAAGTACTGCGTAATATATATAGTTACCCAGGCTCCCCAAAGATGAAATAAACAGTTAGTTGAAGTGTTTTCTACAATTATTCTGTCTTTTTAACGTTCAGTTTTAGCTTGTTGAAAGTCATCTAAGAATTTACTTCACCCATGCACTCCTGCATCAATAGGACAGTGAAGTCAATATCAGAGGGATCAGTGTGAGTGTAAGGTTGAGTATCATCTGCAAATGATTTGTTTTTAACTGAATGACATTCATTAGCAGTAGAAGTAGTGGCCTTGTATACAGCACGAAAAGTACCGGTCCCACAACGGAGCCCGGAGGCACACCATAAATCAAGTCAGCTCTGTGAGAGATACATCCATCTACTGATACAACATGTGATCTGTTAGATAAGTATGTTTGAAACAAAGCCAGAACTGTACCAGAAATTCCTAAATAATTTAGCAGGGCTTTTAGCAATGTTTGATGGTTGATGGTGTCAAAAGCAGCACTTAGATCTAAGATGACCAATATAGAGATTTTCCCCACTGTCTAGTGAAAGTAGGGGGTAATTTGTTACATTTAACAGGGAGGTCGCTGTGAGAAGGTCTGTAGGCCGACTGATGGGACTTAGAAGAATGTTGTCATTAAGATAAGAAAACAGTTGTTTTAATAAAAGCTTTACAAAGACCTTAGATACAAATGAAATATTAGACACATGTTGATAGTTGTTCAAATTGTTTTGATCTAACGCTTTTTTTAGCAAGGGTTTTATTACAGCAGATTTAAATAATGTTGGAAAAGTACAAGTTGTTAGACTCTCATTTAAAATATGTGTTAAAAAAACCAACCAAACAAACAAACAAACAAAATATCAACCCAGGATCCCCAAAGATGAAATAAACAGTTAGTTGAAGAATTTATACAATTATTCAATCACATACCTTTTTAAAAAAAATTTTTTAAATACACGTTTTAAGAAAATTATTCAGTCAAATGATAATATTACTTTCAAATAGTATTATTAATTAGTTAACAAGGTGAGATACTAGGATATTATGTGCGTGATGATGAACTAACAAGGTCTACCCAGCATAACTTGATTTATATCTTACATGTGTTCACTTAATTTATAATTATGGTTTAGCTAATGGTAACCATTGAATAAAAGAAACATGCTTTTGGGTCAACATTATGACTAGCCTGACACGCCACATCAGCACACATAGCAAATTTTACCAAAGCTGTGGTCTATTATGGAACACAATATTTGCCAACAAAAACCTTTAGAGTTTTGATCTTATATAAGTTCGTTTCAATTTCGGCTGACTTTACGTGACTTCCAATAGAATGCTATTTTTTTCCAGTGAGACGAATTATTGTTTTTCTACTAGTTACACAATATTTTTCTACTAGTAAGTCAAATTTCTTTCTCATAGTGAAATAATGTGTCTACACCTGCTAGACAAAGTGGACTCTATTAGTAAGATTAGCAGTAGTCTACGTACGGTTGTTGTTTTTAATCCGACCACCCAAATTTGTTGTTTGTTTTTTTGTTGGTATTAACGGCTGGCTACCCATCGAAACTTTGGCTATTACAACTGGATTGATATGGTTACTTTAATGTTTTTATTAGGGCTGTTATTGATTAATTAAAATTTAATCGTTAATTTTTGAAAAATTACCGAATATTTAATTGATAATTTTTATTAAAGCTATAAATAAGATTATGACGTCCTTAAAATTGAATATTTCATAAAATGCCCATAACTTTAGTATTAAATAAGAAAAGAAAGCATATTTTAGGAGGTATATTTAAATATAAGTAGTTCAATTTCATGTCAATGAATTTTAATTTAGTCATTGTTAATTAATTTAAAAACAATGTTTATTTTTTAAATATTATTTTCTGTATAAAAGATGCTTATTTTAAAGTTTATCCTAAAAAAATCATTTTTTAAGTTGAGAAGTTCGTACGTAAAAAAATATTAAATTTTAATTATTAATAACTAATTATTTATTAATAAATCGAAATGATTTTTAAAAATACTTTCTTTAATTTTAGTCGCTATTTTATCGATTAAAATAATTTTCATCGATAAAAATGTGTACCGATTAATCGAGGAATTAATCGTTAATTTCCGCAGCACTAGTTTTTATTAATTATATCTACAATTTGACGAGGAGTTTTGTTGTCGTTTTTTTAAAATTTAGTCCGTTTACAGATTTACATGACCATTTGATTTGTTTTGTGTTAGCACTGATAATAGGATCGACGAAATGTAGTCTGTGTTTCAAGGTTTCATGAGTTTAACCAGGTGGCAAATTAAAAAGGGAATAGTTATGAAGAAAATATTATATTACAATTGATTATATATAGAGTAGAACAATATTTCTTACAGCTTCTTTCTTTCCTTTATCATTTAGTTATTTTTCAGTTGTAATTGGGGTTTTTGTTGTCGAATGTCAATACAGTTAAGTTAATATCGTGAATATCGTCAATCTTGTTACTTATAATTTATTTAATTACTGTATTAGTATGGTATATAAACAATATGAAAATTTATTTCAACTTGATTAATGATTTTGATAATAATTTATCCAATTTATATTATCGTAAGTGAGGAAAGTCGATAGTGACCATTCCCATCTCACAATAATAGCCTAAGTATCGTGGGGTTGACAACAGTTAATAAAATATTAAAATAAATGGATAACGAAAAAAATTTTAGTGTAGGGATAAAAGAACGTATTTTAAAAAGTCTCTTTTATTGATAATGTCTTGTAACAATAACATAACTTGGCTCGGACTGAGTTATATTTTGTAGGTATGTACCTGATTCAAATTTTTTAGATCTGACCAGTACCGGAGTCAGAGAAAAACTATTTTTTTAAAAAAGTAAGAGCAAAGGTTTTGACTATAAATCCCGTATATATGAGAGATAACTAAAAATATTGCTCATGTTCAATATAATACGCACCGCGCGATAAACATTTACAGACTGAACGTGACTGAACTCCTCTTGCTGTAAAACACGGGGATGGGGTCATCGATGGCTGGAGTAAACTTAGGTGACACGTTTAGCAGATAGCTGCACAAAGATAAATTGTTTTAAACTAAAAATGCATTTATTTAGAATTACGGTAGATTCGATCGATCTGACATTTTGAAACAATTTATTTATTTGCTGACACAAGACTATGAACAAAATTTTAGCTCGATATCATCATGGATAATGGATCATATTTTTTCTTTTTGTTTTTCCGCGGATGGGAACACGACTGACAAAGACAAGACGGTGAAGTTAATATAAGGGATTAAAAAATGGCCCGATTTTGGATTTTCAGGAGCTGGATCCATTATATTCCTTTAAGATTTATGCTTCTCTGGTCTAGATGGATTTCCCCAGATTTCTGAAATGAAATTGTACCTGCGCCGGATTTGCTAATAGGTCGGTTTCCAGATTAGCCAAAGCTGGAGCCGAAATCCGGTACACCACTAATATTTTGTAAACTTATTCCTTGAAATGCGTTCTGACCTTGATGACATTAATGCTATATGGTATTTACTTTCTACATGACGTGGTATATTAATGGAACATTTTTTATTGGAAGGTTATAAGGAGAGAGAGAGAGAGCGAGAAAGAGAGAGAGAGAGAGAGAGAAAGAGGAAGAGAGAAATCTCATTATTTATGAGTGTTAATAGAAAATATTAATGGTTATAATTATATAAAACTATATCTTCTAAACTCTTATTCCACTTTAAGATGATGCCGCGATTGGTATTTGAAAAGAAAAAAACAACACGAATTTTACTCTGAAATAAAAATTAAAAGCAGTTATTTAGGTAAATTGTTTTACAAATATACTAAGCAGTAAAGCATTACATTGATTGTAGGCTTTTTTCATTTGACGCAATATTTTATTATTAAAGTATTTTTAAGACTCACCTATAGCAGACCCTTTATAAAATGTTTATAGTTAACCTTGTCCTTTGTTTTAACAAAATAAGCTTTAAATTAAATCATATGTAGATCTATTACGTTTTTGTTTATATATTTACCGAGAAATAGATCTTAGACTATTTTGTGTTATCACTAAAAACATTCATGCAAAACAGCCTTTACTTTGACTAGTCAAATAGTTTCCTATTTCAACTCGATTTCTATGAATTTAGAGAGCTCTTAGAAATATAAAAAATGAAAGCTATCAATATTTATACTTACTTGTTTATTCGTTTATGTAGACGCCACACGACTATCCACTTGTAGTGAGAAACAAATGCGAGGAACAAACGCACTTACAACCTCTTCCAACTCAAACCATTGTATGAAAACAACAAAGTAAATTCATTTCATCTAAGCTGAACAGTTATCATACAACCTTAGTTGAAAGCTGAACAATTATCACACAACCTTGATCATATTGTTTGAAACTAGAAATGCGGAACGCAAATAAATTAAGCCAATCTATTTTTTTTCCTCTTAAGGCTTAAACCGGGACGTTGAATCTTGAGACAGGAAGGAATATCGTTTTAAACCAAAACACGACCTTCTATTCATTGGTGGACTCCCCCTCCCCCCCCACCACACACACACATAATATGCTATTTACATGATTATGTGAGGAAACTGATTGAACTCCCGAAAGAACGGTAAGCCGTTAAGTCTGAAAGACGAGGACCTCGCTATAGATACGTTTCTCGTGTTATGAATGCTATAACACTTTGGAAACTCTGCAACATGGAAGTCTAGGACAACACCATGTGTGTGTTCTTTAGTATATTGCAGTCTTACAATCCCTGCTTGAGTGATCGTGCTTCATTTTGGCGATTGCTAAACCTATACATTGACCGTCGCTACCATGAAACATTGACCATTGCTACCACCAACACATTAACCATTGCAATCACGAAACATTGGCAATTGCTACCACCAAACATAAACCATTGCAATCACCAAACATTGACAGTTGCTACTACCAACACATTTACCATCTCTAACACCTAAAAACATTGACCATTTCTACCACCAAAATTTGACCATTGCAATCACCAAACATTGACTGACAATTGTACCAAAACATTGACCATTGCTACCCCCAGACCCCAAACGTTCCTTTCACCAAAACAATGGTGGCTTTCAACAAATATCGAGGTAGTATTGTGATGAGAATCAATTTTGTTTATTTATCAACACCAAAATTTTCTGTCAAAAACATCACATTTGGTTTTTCATTGCATCCATAATTATTTCTGTGAATGTAATTTCCTTTTGGATTTTTTTTTTCTGTAACATTTAGAGCGGCACAGTCTTACTGTTAGTGCCAAAGAAATCTTGAAACTAGTATCCAAACATGATTCCTGAGAAATGTGGTTTCACGTGAGGCACATTGTCCCATAAATACATTAGTTTGACTTTTGTTATAACACTTCTGTAGAAAAAAAGTTTTATGCTTGACAATCTTTACACCAGGAAGGAGATTGTTGATCTATCAATTTCCTGTGAGAATTTAGAAAGTTAAAATTAACCCCCTTTACTTTTACTCCACC
>MUZC01000378.1:197359-228348 GCA_002072015.1 Radix auricularia | reverse complement strand
AAAAAAAAAAAAAAAAAAAAACATTTACAAAATTTCCTCGAAGGAAACACAAATGGCTACTTATAAACATGTCTAACATTTAACCGTACATGTCTCAGAAACGATTGATTATATATTGTGTGGGCTTAAAATCATAACCTTTAAACTATTCAAGTGCCCCTAGGTTATATAAAATTCTACTTGAACGAAATATCCCGCGCTCGTATTTAAATGAAAACCAACGTAATTTTTTGCATCGAGGGTTAAAATATTAATATCAAAGTGTTTTTTTTTAAAAAAAGATTGTTCACTATTTAAAGCATTTATGCATGCGCCGTTAATGATCGTATATGAGCAAAATAAATATGAACGATAAAGATCACACCAATGATTAGAATCGTTTGGGAACGCGTTGTGTGTGGCTTTCAGAGGCCGTAAGAGTAAATGTTTATTTGCCTCTGTGTTGGTTATTGAAATACTAAAGGTGTGTCTTAGTTAGTGTGTCCATAATTTACTCCTCACCCCCATTCTGCACTATCGTTTACACAAGCAGTGAGTGTGTGTGATTTCAGTCATGACTTGTGTGTACACAAGTTGTCTGAATGTTACCAGGCATTAAATTCTGAAAATATAAATTAATTTTAGGATAGAACCATCTGAAGAAGAGAGCAGAGGTTGGTGCATGAAATTTGGCTGATCGTCATCACCAACAATTAAGTTTGGTTGCTCAAAGTATTCATAGTAGCGCCATCAATCCGTAGCGTTGGGGGGGGGGGGTTGTCGTTAGGTGAACTGTCACGGGGCATACACAGGTCTTGAGACTCAGTTTCTTGGTTTCATTGTAAAAATGAGTCGTCTTACAACAAAAAGATATGTTAGTTTTGATAATATTGTTTGTACGTGTGACTGGAGTGGCCGTGATTATTTAAGTGTTTAAATGTTTTTGTCATGTCGACTCACAGTAACTATAAAATCTTATCTTATATGTTACAGACGCTCCTTCTGTGCAGAAGATTATTGCGTCCTACGTATTTTTATGGTTTGTGTTTAGTCCTGTATTCTTACAAGAGTTTTAAAAGATGATAAAGTGGTGGCTTTCCTGGTTTCTTCAGGCAACCCATCAACGCCCGAATACCGGACGGAAAGAAAGAAAACTTGTATGTGTTTGTTCTTGCATATGGAATAAGAAAGGTGTTTTTAACTTTATGTCTATTTGAGGGTTGTATTAGGTTATCTTTGTGTTGTATTTCTAAATTAGAATTAATTGCCTTATGTATAATTACTAATTTACTCTTGGTTCTTCTATCCTCTAGTGTTTCAATGTTTAATGATTTAACTAACGGTGTTATTCTTGTCAGTTTTGAATATTCTCCAGTAATGAATCTGGCAGCTCTTTTTTGGATTTGTTCTAACTTATCAATATTTTCTTTGGTGGATGGGTCCCATACAGAAGATGCATATTCTAGTATAGGTCTCACCAGGGTGAGGTAGCATTTTAGTTTTATATCTTTGTTACATTTGTAAAAGTTTCTTTTATAAAGCCTAAGGTTTTGTTTGATTTTTTAATAACTTCATTATAAAATGTGTGGGGGAAAAACCATTTAAAGAAAGAGGAGTTTCACAGATCATGTTGTATTTTTAGCTGTCTCATTGCTATTGCATGTTTAGTGGTCTCAAAGTGAGTAGAAATATCTGTGAAATTGCGGCTTGCAAATGAAAACTAACACAATAAGCTAATGAAACAAAATGAAAACCATTATTGGATGCGTGTAAATAAAAACTAAATGGAACTGATGGAACGATACATAAGGGATTTAAAAAAAAAAGAGCGGATCAAAAAAGTTTATGTGGCGTTTTGTCTAAATACCTTTTTAGGCAATTTGAAAGAAGAAAACTTTAACAAACAATAGTACATGTTTTGAAGACATACATTAGGAAGGAATAGTAATTATTATAAAGAATGTAGCTTCCTAAAATCACAATCTGTTTTTTCAGCCCTATGAAAGAAAGAAAATTGTTGAACTACAAACGGAAGTTAATTTGTTAATTGAATGAACAAGTACATCTTTTGAGCACAATTAATTGGTAAGAGAATTGCATTATATTATCAACTATCAACGCGGAGAATCGTTAACATGTAGCTTCCTAAAATCACAATCTGCTTTTTCAGCCCTATGAAAGAAAGAAAATTGTTGAACTACAAACGGAAGTTAATTTGTTAATTGAATGAACAAGTACATCTTTTGAGCACAATTAATTGGTAAGAGAATTGCATTATATTATCAACTATCAACGCGGAGAATCGTTAACATGGATGGCGAAATAAAAATTATTATGTCTATGCTTTTCGGGTTTTACTAGTTCTTTTTTTACAACAGTTTAGTGTCGTTCATGAAACTCTTGCTTTGCCTCCCCGTTCAAAACGTTTGGTATCGACCGAGCCCTAATAATAAAGATTTTATTTTCGATATCTTAAGAAATGTTCAATGAATGTGTTAAGCATCTTCACACTAATATATCAGAAAAAAGCTTGCTCAGAAAACAAACTCGTATATAGCACATTAAGAAAAGCCAATGAGGCCTGTCCCCAGTTCAAATCAGAAAGCATTTAAGATGGATTTGAACATAATTTAACATTAATGCTAGAATGGTGTGGTCCACAGCAAATGTCAACAGTGAATGTATAGAGCCGGAATCCAAATTAAATTAAAATTATATCCAATATATTTTAACATTAAATCGTCATTTGCTTGTTTTTAAACTATGCCTTTTAATATGTTTAGGCAGATCAGACAATTTTCACAATCTTATATAGATTTTCTTTTCTATTTTCTAAATTGTCAAGACAGACCTGTTCACATAACATTAGTATTTTATTTCATTGTAAACATTGCACTTAGAATATCGGAATTAAAACAAAGTTGTTTAGCCATCTCGTCCATGAGAGGCATCCACCGATCATCGTTACCTTCTGCAAATCCTCCAAGCATACGTTTCTTGAGGCAGCTTCACAAGGATCTCCCAGTCATTGTCAATTCTCTTGATATATGCCTCCAACTCTCGGCACCAAGTGTTTGCCGTTCCACCATGTCTATCTACAACCTTGGAAAGGCAACAAAAAAACCTGTTCACCTCCTCTACTCTAGTGCTTCTCCTTCCACCATGATGGCGGTACTCAGCCAGAGGACTGCACTCTTCCCTTTGTGTAGACCAGAAACCAAGCTATTAGAAGTGGCTACAACAGCGTTTGTTTTCTCCCGCATCCTTTGTTGGGGATGTGAAGAGAAGGGCGAGATCATCAGCAAAGTCAAGATCATCAAACTGATAACACGAGGTCCTTTGGATGTCATACCTCTTTTGCTGTTTTTATCACCTCAATCAACGGCTAACCGGAGAAGTCATAGCTAACAACTGAAAGGGAAATAAATACCCTAATCTAGTTTGTCTGTTTGATTGTGAATTCAGTTGTAAACTCACCTCACAAGCTGAGGGGCGTGAGATCGAGCCCACGTTAAAGCCGCAATATGAACGTTGACAAATGACTATTACTAAAAAATTTCCTCCGCTGACCAGGAGAGGAGATGGGCGCCGCCATGGGTTACCAAGCCCCGAGAAAGATCTAATGACAACATTAAAACCCATAGGACCACGATTTTGTGCTACACAAACAAAATCTAGTTTAATTAATTTGAATATAAGAGCCATTTGATAAATTTAAGATGGAAAATAACTGTTTTGTGTCTATGTTTAATAATAGCATCATCATCATCATCAGTTCCATGACCGTTGCAGTCGTTAGGACCACATGGACACAAGAGACAACGATCTCCACAGTTGCCAGCAATTATTTTAATATTCAAGACTTCACACACCAATTAATAGCACACAAATAATAAACATTAATATCATATTGCAATACGCGTACTTTTATTTACTGTGATAAATTAAACATTTTGTGAATTAAAAAAATAATAAAACAACAGTAGAGATGTCAGCTTTTTGATATTTTGATTAATTGCTACCACATTATAAAGTTTTTGGATTAGGAATCAAGCAAAAATTTATTCATTTTATATTTTACATTTGCGTGCAGGATAATTTTTAAATTTATGAAACAACAATATCAACAACAATAAAAAGTAACACAACGCAACTAATGCTCATTATCTTCGGTAATCTCCACTGTGTGTACCTCAGAATACGTGAACAATATCATTCCATCTTTCTGATCTTAAAGTTCTAAGCTTTGCTCTTCTAAAAAACATCACCTTTTAAGAGCTAAAGTAAAGTATGAAGGAATCATATTATTAATATATCATTCATTAAAAAATTGCTATTAAAAATGTGGTCAATTTACATAATCTTAAATACATTTAAAGGGATTATTTATTCATTATATAAAAAATTCTTCAGTCTAAAAATATTATAAATTTTGAAACGCCAGAAAATAATAAGTTGAATGTTTAATTTCTTTGACTTATTTATATCTTAATATAAACCAAATGAGGCTTTTAGCAGAGAAGCCAATGACGACACAAACCCTCGAGGCAGTATTACAAGCAAAGATATAATCGGTCTATAGAATTCTTAGAGACAAGACCAGAGGACCTGAAGAACACATAGATTTAATTTCACTATGATTAGCTGAAAGAGTTTGTTTTATGAACATTGCAGGTTGAAAGAAGATGAAATCTTTTAATTAAATGAAGACAAAAGACAAAAAAAAAAAAAAAAAAAAAAAAAAAAAAAACCTCCCGTCGTCTCATAAGCCATAATAGGAAACACCAAGCTGACACTGAACATAGCTAAGCTGAAGAGAAATGTCGTCAACAATCACGACGGACAAACAACATCTGTTTTTGTGGCGTAGCTAGAACTTTGTAGGGATTTGGAGGCCCTGTGGGTTTAACCTCTTTGGAGGCCCACATACATAGTGGTAGCATAATATTTCCTTTGAAAAAAAATTTCGGACACTAATTTGGGGAACCCCCTAAAGTGGGCACGGGGTAGCTTTCAAATGTTGCCCCCCTCCCTTACCTACGCCACTGGCCTGTTTAAAAATCAAAGTACACAAACGAATTTTTTTAAAAATAAAAATAAGAAAATTAATTTTTAATTTCTTTTTAAATACCCGCATTTGTATTAATGAGGATAATAGCCAAAACGTTTACTTTTGTTTCAGTCTATTAATAAAGATTATATTTATTGTTTTGATCACAAAATGCGTTTGTGTATCTTGTATTTTACTTATAATCATCATCACAATCCTATTCTGTATGATGTATAACGTCTGTTTATCTAAGTCGGTATGTATGAAACTTTTTTAAAACAACCTGGATTATTCCCTTTATCACCTTTGTAGACAAGAAAAAACGATCTTTTTGAATAAAATTGCCTGCATAAACGTGCTTGTTAGTTGAATCTCAAAGGTCTTCGTAGATTTTTCCATGATGCTCATTTTAAACATTATATTTTACATGACATTTACAGTGTTAAGCTACGTTGTTTTATACAAGTACATAATAAATTATTAGCTGATGTAACACTCAAATTGAAAGATAAAAATATTATAACTTTTAACTTTTAAACTACCAAATGCTCATGTTTCAAATACATGTGATAAGACGTTACAATATACTCTCTAAAAACATATCTTAGGAGAGGCTATTGTCCACAATCTTCATTTCAATATATACCCCTGTAATCGTCTTGAGAAACACAAAATACAAAGATTGACAATACAAACGGTGAAGTTGTTTAATTCACACTGTTTTCACTATATGTTGATAAATCACTGTGTCTGTTTACTTTCTCTAACTCGAAGTATATAGATTCTGGGCTGGTGGAAGCAATCATTTGGTTATTTCCCTCAGAGGATAGACACCGTGACTGATCAGACTCCATGGGAACTTTGAGGCTACCATAAATGTTGTGCTCAACTTTAATTCTTTCTCCTAATTTAGAATAAACATTCGATTCCTCTTGGGTACCATTTTCTTTCAAATTATTCATTTCATCTTGTGCTATGAAATTTTTATCGCCGTCATTCGTATCACTAAATTTAGCTATATCTCTGAAAGGTATGTCTTGATGATTCGATTTAAGTAAACAAAATGTTCTTTTATGTGTCGGCGAGCTGTCGCCAGAGGGTTCATCAATCTGCACGACGTGATACGGCTCAACAGTCGGCGATGTCTTTGATGGTGCGCACGTCTTTGCATCGCTGGCATCTTTCATTATAGTTTTGCCCTGGTGTAGACCATTAAATATGCTTGCCTTGAAAGCTTTTGCTTTTTTCTACGTGTGCAAAGTGCTACTAGCAATACGACAAAAATAATAGAAATAACAGCCAATGAAATACAGACTCCTAGGATTATACTTAAGTTGTTCTCTTTGATGTCTTCAATGGGATTGATTGCAGTAACTTCTTCTGTTGTTATTGTCTTTTCTCTAACGGTAGTAGATGGGTTTAAATTGTTTACAGGAGATATACTTTCCTCACTGCCGCATTTTGTTACTGTGTAATTGAGGTGTTCTTCATCGCTACTATCGTCATTTGAGTTTTCAGGATTTAGTAGACACGTGACCTTATATTTAGACTGAGTCCACGTAATGGCAACATTGTCCGCACTACAGTTCACAGAGCTGATTATGTCAGCACACCCGGTTTCATTAAATCTTGTATTACAATAATCTATGTTCTTTTTCGCCATGAATGAGCACCTTATGTTTTCGAAAAAAGATAATGATAAAGTGCATTCAAATAAAGTTCCAATTGACACATTTGTACTAACAGAAGCGTTGCTTTGAGAGGTAGATATAATTGTCGTTTTATTAGAAGTGAAATTCAGTCCAAACTGGCATTCATATGGCGTAGTGCACAGACAATTGAAAAATCTGAAGAAAAAACACAAATAAATAGTTATTTAAGTGTTAATCCAGGGGCAGATTAAGACTGCACGGGGCCCTGGGCTGCAATCAAACGGGGGCCCTATCCAGCCAGCATTCTTGAAATAAAATGATTGTTAACAGCTAATATAAGACTGTTACTAAATTTTAATAATGAAAATAAAAACTAACACGAAGAAATAACTGTTTGATGTGTTCGCGGTAGTTATAATTGAGTGTGAAAAGAAAAAAATATGTGCCCTTGCTGGGAATTGAACCCAACACTGGTAGCCCCACGAGCATACACTATACCCACACTGCCAGCGGAACTTCACGAAAATGGGAAATTTTAAAAATATAACCTATTTTGTATATCATGCGAAGTGAATCAATTAAAGTTTTTCGATTATTAGGTACTCTATCAATACTATCGTGTCTGAACGCAATAAGTTGTATAGATGGTATTAATTAATTTATTATATTTTCAAGTGTTCGTGCAAACTTTTGTACACTTTCTATTATAAAATATAAAAGTTTGGGGGCCCCTAAACCGTCGGGGGCCCGTGGCTTTAGCCCGTTCAGCCCCCCCCCCTTAATCCGCCATAGTGTTAATCATATGTGAATCATCCAGACTTATGTCTTGAAAGGTTTTAAAGTTTAAAAGTAACTTTTAGGGCGGGGGCTTATTTAATTTTGTTTTCTATTAAGACTCATAGTAGGAGATAAATTAAAATCTGTCAAGCAGGTTGACTAATTAATAAATAGATCTATAAACCAAACTTGGTACACAAAAATTTCATGACACATATTAAACTACTGCATAGTATTCAACTCATAATACCTACTCATTTGGCGTTGGGTGCCCAAAGTGTCATAAGCTATATAGAAACATTTTAAACATAGACCAATTGGCAAATGGATGTATCTTGATCAAAACTTGGTAGATAAAAATTTGATGGCCCATATAAAAGCATAGCACACAAAACTCCTAATGTACATTTCTTCGGGGACAGGGTCCCCATGATTCTTTCTTTAGTAAAACGATTTTATTCCTCATCCGATTTGACATGATCTTGACAAATATTGATAAATATATGTGATCGAGAAAAACACCTAAAGAGGATTTTAGTTTAGATATTACACCGTTAGGTCCCGAATAACTGGCTTTTTTCTTTTTTAAATTATATAAACATTATTTAAAACATTTGCCACCGGCTTGATAAATGGATATGGACCAAACTTGATAACCTTATCTTTATGACCCATATTAAAAAACAATATTGTCTTTCAAGTGAAATTTACTTTTTAGTGAATTTTTTGTTTGAGAAACCTTGCGTGATAGTGTCTAAAATATTTTCGCATATTTAAAATTCAATTTTTGAATTATCTCTGTTCATTTATAGCCAAATGAAATGGGATCAGTTTTAAAGTTTTACCTTAAATATTTGCCGTCAGAAGATGAATGCAATAACACTTTAACACTTATTATTCACTTGATTCGAATATCATCTGAATTATTCTATCAGCTTTGTTATTTCATTTCCCCCGAGGTAATCGTAATTTTTATCAGATACAATTGGAACAAAATTATAGCTTTATACATGTTTTTCTGAATGAAATTTAGTCTTGGAAAACTCGTGGAATAGTTTGGGTTCCCGCCTGGGCTCATCTTGTAACGTAAATGAAAAATTATTAAAGATGTTATCTTGCTTTAGAATATAAATTTGATTTCGAAAAATAGTTAAGCCAATGAAATAGTCATTAAACGGTCATGTAATGTAATTTGTTTTGTTGGTGGGGGAATATAGTAAACATTTTAAAGCTATTTACCAGTACGTAAGTGAAGGTGTAAATTAATAGTAAACGTTACTTTGTCTGTTTATGAAACTTAGCCATACTTGATAGATTTATTAATTTTACCCCATTGAATGGGTTAAATCAAGAAAACATGAGAGAAACAAGAATGGTGATTTTACTGTAAATGGGATCTTATCTGGGATAGGATCCTAATTACCTAAATGCTACAAGGATTTTTTACCCACCAGGTAACACGATTTCGTAGGCAAATAGGGTCATAAAAAGGAAAGAGGTTAAACCAGAATGGAATCCCATTATGCAACGCAATCATACTGGAATATTTAATCAAACTGTAGCATGAAATCTAATCACAGAAATGGATTTGACGACAATGTGATCTTATCACGCAAGGTGATTATGCTGAGGTATGTGATCCCATCAACAAATGGAATGATATCAATGTAAGGGATTGACACCAGATTGTAATCCCAAAGAATTGTTGAAACATACCGGAGAAAGTGATTACATAACAAAAAGGATCCCATTATACAAAGGGGTTTGATTTGAAAAGGATTAGAAACAGAACATGATGCAAAAACACAAATGAATGATACTTGGAATGTGATTGCATTGAAGTAGGGATTACATTGGAAGAGAGATTACACCTAGAAAGAGACAAAGTTGTGCAACAGTGTCACAGTTGGGTGTGTAATGCCAACGAAGAGATGAATCATACCAGGCAATGGGGATTACATGATGAATGGGATCCCATTATACAACGGCATCGAATTGGGTGGGGTCTTCTTTAAAATAATAGCTTACTCTTTGGCATCCTCCATGTCGAAGTTTATGTCAGTGTCTTCAACGTGAAAGCTAAGAACATTGTGTTTGCTATTTGCATAAACTTCATTCATCAACGTTATTGATATCATTAGTTGCAGGAGATTCCAACCAAACATTTGTAACTGAAAAAAATGATATGTAAAAAAAAGAAAGGATTCACAAGAGATGAAGTCACCAGATATGCACACAAAAGTAACACATCACTCATGATACGTTTTATTAGCACTTTATGATTTAAAAACTATTTATTTAAATTTTAAATTAATGCTTACCTTACGAATATTGATGAGACACAGACCAATTAAATCATATTACAGATGCGTATTTTCCCCACACATTTATTCAATTAAAACACGTGTGTATGTGTGGGGCATTTGGAGTTTACTTTCTTTTAACCAGCGAGCTGAAACTTACAAAATCCTCAGGTACTATAGTATTCCATTAATTCAGTAAAGTAATCTTTTTTTCTCATCACATCAAACTCTACCTTTATTAGAATAAGACTGTTGTTGCTAAAGTTCACAAATTCTTTCCTTTGTAAATCTCCTTGATACTGTTAGTGCTTTAAAACATAAATTTTAATACGACCATTTAAAAATGTCCTCATTCAGACTTTAAGATACGATCTACCTTGTTTTTGAACAGTGCTATGCTTAATCATTCTCCAACAAGGAAGTGTTTTAGTGAACAAGTAAGAAAACTGATTTAGGTCTCTTAAAAAAAAAAAAGATAAAATGATAACATGAACTCAGGGGCCAACAACCACACACTTTATGACTTACCCCGCACTCATTTATGTTAATATTTACTACTTTCGCACAACTGCTTATTTTTTTATTGTAATTCACATGTTTTAGGTTGCTTACTTATATAAATAGAACGATTTTCTTATCCGTAAAAGGTTTATACAAATTTTAAAAGCATAATAATTAAAATCAAATCAATTTTATATAATAATATTGATAAATTTTTAATGAGAGTATAAATGATTATAAGAGTGTAAGATTATGACACATACAATCACACGAATCTGTTAAACTGTGTCAAAAAACCACGTCACAGTACACACCACTGTTAAGTCCATACATTTCGTATTTGTTAAAGCACACTGAGTTCAAGATTCGATCGATTTGTCCGGTACGCGAAAAGCCATTTAGATATACCACTCATATGCTATAACAATCATGTACACAGTGGCGGATAGATTTTACAAGATAATTTGACTTGTTTCTTAAAGCTGTCATTAGGTTAGTAAGAAAAAAAAATGATTTCCTTGAATTTAACCACCGTTATCATATTTGATCAATGTTACTTTATTTATCGACACATTATTAAAATCCTGACCATTCTGTCTGCCAGGAATCATATGCTAAATCTAATCCCCCCAGATAGGCTTGTACGCTGAATCCTCGTACACATGTTTATTTCTGATACTGAACTTAACGGCTAAACTTAGAATAAATTTACACTGAAGACAGCCTGCCTGGAAAAAAAAATCAGTTACTAAAATAAAAATGTTTCCTCCCCACCTTTTCAATTTTGTTTAGCGTGATATAGGTAGACATTTTAACCTGTATGAAATCTTGACACAAACATGTACGTAAAAAAAAAAACTCCCAACAACAACAGTAAACAAATCATCCAACCACACCAGGCTGTCGGTTACATTGCTGAATGGTTTTCGTGTACTCTGACGGTAAGACTGAGCGAAAATATTAAAGTTGGAGTAAACAGGATTTGGATTCATCATCCATGTGTGTCAAACACCACGGATCACTGAAGTGTGACGGAAGTTCTCATGTGTTCTGATGGAGTCCGGCCGTGTGTTTAGCGCCGAGTTCACAGGGGTTAACATATGGCTTTATGTGACGATGGAATAAAGAATTCACCTCCTTTGATTTGTTCTTGGCTCTTCAAATGTCCTCACAATAAAGCAGCAATGACAAAGAAAGCTCTCAGGCGGTTAACCCCGTCAATCGTTGAATAATTATTATCCTTTCTTGAGGAAGCTAGAGATAAAGTCGATATAGGTGCGGGGCTGAGGTATGGTGTCGAAAAATTCAAGTCTAAATATAATGACGTTACAATTGACTTGTTGTGCGTTCAATAAGAGCCTTGAGACATGGTTTTGAATTATCAGATATATAAATAACAAGGAATTTTATTCAGTTGGTGCGCGGTGTCAGGCTAACATAATAAAAGTTTCTAGAGAACGAGCTGCTTTCTGTGCAGTGGACTTGGATGTTACTTTTATTATTGTTTTATTCTTACACTTCTGTTAACCAGATGAATTTAAATAATTAAAGCTGTTATATAACAGGAAAAAGTGCTTTTAAATTGCGATAATTGTATAGGGAAGATTTCTTATTTATTCTGTATATTTTTATTAAAAATCCACTTTTGTCATTTTAACAGTACATTTGAGTGGAACACCAACAGACGCATTCAGAGAGCCTATTAACTGAAAAAAAAACTATTATATGTGTACGTTAAAATACTTTAAAGAACATTTCCCGCAAGATTGTACATTCATAATACGAAACAAAATTAGAATTAAAAGCCCCAAAAATACGTTGAGGGTTCATTACATGGGAGTAAAGTCCTATTTATATATTGGTTTAAAGGTTTTTTGGAATGATTCTTTTCATTAATATCGGTCTTCAATAATAGTCATGTTAACCTAAGAATCACAAATTTTAAAATGCGAAACAACGAGTGTGTGATAGAACTTACTTTTTATGTAATAGCAGACAAAATCAATTGCTGTTTCACCGAGTTGGCTGCAGGAAATACTTAGAAACTAAAAATATGCTACTTCAACATTCAACAATGTAGATGAATTTCTTGAAATTTGAAGGAACATATTCCTTAATTCTCCCATCTACCTACCTAGTATCACTTACTTCTATCTCACACCTGAAGTACCCATTTTCATATGACGATGATATCAAGAGAAAAAACATTTTTCAAATGCATGTATGAATTATTTTCATAAGATTAATTTGAGCGTTTTTGCCTATTGTCTAAAATTGTAATTTATTATGTATATCGTACGCTGTTTTAAACGAAAGGGTTTTCGGAGAAAATGGTGCACTTAATGAATGTCCGTTCGGTATTTTAATGTGACGAGAGGTTAAGTAAGAATGACTTTACATTTGAAAAGGAAAATATCTGAAAAATTTCAGTGATCAACATTTAATTTCTAAAGATTTAAAACTTAATTCTGTTACATAACAATTTATAATTTGTAATGATTTGGCTTTTTAAAAAATTCTCTTATTGTCATTAATGCCAACAGAACCGGTGGCAGGGAGTCAACCCAGCACATGCTTTCATCACGACTAATTATGACAAAAAAAGGAAAGCCTAAATTATGTCACAACCCAGGCTTAGCCTGTTGTTATTGACACACCTGGAAAAAGATTGACGCATTAAAGTGTGAATACTTCGTTTTCTTTCAACAGATATTTTCATTATGGCTGTAGGACATTGTACTGTGAGATACAAATACATTTTATAGAAAAGTTTGATCTGACAGCTGGTGATCTGCATTCTGTGAAGATTTTGGAACGTTAAAACTGTATAAATAAGATTAGCTTCCTTATTGGGATTGTTGAAAATTTTCCCGAGTTATTTCTTTCCTTTAAAAATAACAGTTGTGAACTTAAATGACTTTATTTTTACTGTTTTATGATAGCTTAGATCTATAACTTTAAAATAAAGAAGACACTGTGAGTTTTTGTGTAGTTTCTAAGTTAAAAATACCGGAAGTAATCAACAAAATAAGATAAACTTTAATTATCGAGTCACTCAATCTCTTCTATCTTAGACTACATGCAAATACCAAATCCAATGTATTTTACAGTGGCTCCTTTGTACACATCTTAACACGAACAACTCTTCTAATATTTCTCTTCGTGTGTACTAACCCAAACAATATCTTACTAAAATACCCTAGGTATTGAACCTTGCGTGTATCACAAGTATTTCAATTTACAACTTAATGAATATTATAAATTCCTAAAGTTTGTATTCCACTGACGGCATACTGTCCATATTTTATGAATCGAATTACCATTATCCATACAGCTGGTCGGTGCGTAAATAGAAAATTAACTTTTATGTGTGAAGCTGCAAATTGTAAGAATACTTTGTTTTAGGAGATTATAAAATTATATGAGCAACTAAAGAACTTAATCCCTACTCCTTCACAGAAATAAGTTCCATGAGTACCACTGAGCCGGAGTTTCTATTTAATGTGCATAAAAATAGGACGTACTAGAAGCTGCCAGCAGCACTCAAATATAATGTTTATTTCATTTTATACTTTCTCTGCATTTGATGTATATCAAGGGCAGTAACATTTTGTTCTTATTATTCTCCATTGTTCACACCAGTTACCTCCCGTCTACAGATTTATCTATCGTAAAAGCTTTTTGTTTTTATTATTCTTAATCCCCACCCTCCCATTATGTTCCCCAAATAAATCGGGCTAGTTCTATTCATGATTAAAATTTAAAAATCATTCTTACGTAAAGCACACAAAGTTTTAGTATATTTATGCTCCAAAATACTCTAATTATAACTTTACAAGCTGGTGAGGATAGTTACTCACGTTTTCCTTAGGATGAGGAGACACAAACATATAACTCGCCTGACGGATCCGTTCCACTCAACGTACTTGCATTTCTTTTAAATGAAAATTATTTTAGTTTAAGTGGTCTTCACTTGAAGTTCATATTCATTTGTAAATAAATGTTTGAAATACTATGTGATTAAATTATAAATCTGTTCACAAGTTCATAAGAGTACAGATTAAAGAAAATGTTAATGGCAACTTCATCAAAGATTTTATTAATAAAACATCGAATGATATGTTTACTAAAAAAAAATGTACTTTCTTTGAAAGTGTCGGCCTTCGATGTGTTTATTTTTCCAGATGACTCAAAGCGACAAGTGTACTAAGAATGCGTGATCGCCATCTAGAAACTTCTTGTATTTCTGGCTTCGGATGTGTCTACAGGTCCCTCGAGATCAGAAAAAGAGTTAATTTCTTTTAGCATTTGAAGACTTCAAGGGAAGAAACAGCTATGTAACATTTTTGAAATTTTTTAGCTTTACTGGCAGAAGCTTAAAAATAGAATGCTCTGAATGAGGTTTCATGAAATTCAAATCTGTTGAACTAATTTAAAGAAATATTTATAATTTTGAACGTTTAAACTTTAACAACTAAGAACTACAAAAATATGACATAGCAGTTTCTTCCCTTGAGCTCCTCATTTGGGTTTGAAATAACTCCTGAATGGCACATTTTCAGAGAGTTGCGTTACAGTTGTTGGAGGAAAAAGGGTAACTTGAGTGGGGAATATCTTGTGAGGCAAATCAGGACTCCATTTTGGAGATTGGATACTTCTCGGTGATCTATTCAAACTCATTATAAGCCTGATTGCAGTCTCACCACTCATTTTGTATTCATACTCTGCATTGTATATCAGGAAAAACTTGGTTGGATAGACTATAACATGCATTTTATGTTTAATGTTTCATTTTAACAAGTTGCAAAGCGCATTGCGTATTTTCTCACTGAAAAATGTTTAATTAGATCCACATCTGTCAGATCTTTCCTGGCTAGAAAAGTTGTCATTCTGGTCTACAACATCATATTCTGTATGAATGTTAAAAAAACTTGAAATTTTAGGCAAACGTTAGATGTATGAAACATAGTCAAATGACTTAAAAGAAATATGTCGATGTTTGAAGAACAAATGGAAACACCAACATTTCTAATTTTTACTTCTTCAAAGTGATTTGTTTTAATTTCCCGATGACAATCTGTATTATTCCTTACACAAAGAGACTTGTTTTCAGAAAGATTTTAACATATTGACAGAATAGAGTGTTGAATTGTTTTTTTCCAGAATCTTTTTGTTGTAAACAAGGTTATGTGTCAATTAAGCTGCATGTAAAGCTGACGTAACTTACCTTAACGTGTTCGGTGAAGAAAAACTGATTGAAAACCGATGGTATGAAATCATTATTCAAAACAACAAATATCTATGACTAAAGAATATCAACAACAGTTTGAAAGCATTTCACTTCTTTGTATGAAACATTGCCAGGTCACACACCGATGATATCATGATATCAAAAAGTCACCAAACTAACTAACATTGTTGATTGTTTTATTGGGCTATGCGAATATAAGGTGTGGCGTAGCTGCTTTTTTGCTAGCGAAGCATTCTTTGAAGACTTTTTAATTTAAGAAATATTTTGGTTGTGTTTGTCTTGCACGCTTTTCATCCCTGATTAGCAATGGATTATAAACTTGGTCTTTGACATTTTATACCCAGAACTTTTGTTTTATTTGCAAGTTTTAGATAAACCATCATGCTCCCGTAGTGTTAATTGTTATCTATTATTTTGCCTGCTGTGAAAAACGAACGTTGACTTGTGCTTATCACCTTAGACTCACTTAATACAACAGTGAGACATTAAATCTTAATATCATAAATTTTGGACCATATTTAATTTAAATATATAATAATAATAAAATGATGATTTATATAGCGCTGTATCCCAGCAAGGAGCCAGGCTCACAGCGCTTTACATGGAAACAAAAGTACATATATAAATAAAAAGAAACATTCATAGCATATTAACTACATAAATAACAATACGGTATACTCAATACATCAGCTACATATGTAATTCTCCTGTTAAGTGTAAATAGAGATCAACATACAGTTTATTCTGGATGCAAGTTATTTCAAGTTAACTCTGATTGTAAAAACATAATATTCAACTGGTTATATGTTACTTTAGTTACATGTTCCACTTTTACTCATTTACCTAATCTGAAAAGTGGACTAGCTGAAGCTTTTCGAAACATCTAGTATTACCGTGTCTCGCTCCATGTGGGAGCCGGACCTATGGTTGGTCCGCCGGAAAGGTTTGGCCTCTACGTGGCCCGGGAGACGAGTAAGGTGTAGACTCGACTACACCTGAAACAAACAAACCTGACAGATGGAAATGTCAAATTTACCAGAACCCCCCAGGAGTGTAGGGGGGAAGGGCTTGACCTTAGCGAGAGGTCTGGTGAAGGTAACGGGGAGAGCTGTACTCCCAGTGCCTAACAAAGCCCGGCACGGCAAGCCGAAGACCGAAAGTTCCTCCGGACAAGGGACATAGCGCAAACGCTGCGTCCTCAATGGAATGAAGACTTCTGTTCAACCCCCTCTCAAATGGACTACAAAAATACGAATTCTTCCGCAGGACGTGGCGCCGTCCTTCTAACGCGCCCCCAAAAGATGCTTCGGAGCGGGGCGTCTCGAGGGTTGGCTACCCCTCCTCCTCTATTGCCGGTAACGAACGACAGGCCGGCACTAGTTGTAAAGCAAACCACTGACCGTGTACGAAAGGCTGCTGAGAGCCAGTCAACCCATACTCTCAATGTATTGCAATTGAATGTGTGTGGTATCCGTCCCAAAACACAGGAAGTGCTCAAGCTACTCCACGAACGAGAAGTGGACGTAGCACTCTTCCAAGAAACGCTTCTGAAAGGGAAGCCGTTTCACCTTACAGGATACTCGCTGTATCACTGTAAGTGTGGTCCCAGGTGTCGGGGGATAACCACAGCGGTAAGAGACGACCTTGTGGTTGAGGTACTAGGCATAGAGTGCCTCAACCAAACTGACACAATTACGACAAAGGTATACAAAGGTGATCGGGCCTACACGATCACTAATGTGTACAACCGTCCCAGGAACCCAATCACATTGCCAATTGGTACTGAGACCATATTTGGCAAGAGGATCATAGCAGGTGATTTCAATGCCCAATCACCTGACTGGGGTTACGCTGACCGGAACCCATCGGGTCGCTATATTGAGGAAGTTGCCCTCAATACAAATCTCATCAGGCTCCAAAGTGCAGAGAGCCCCCCTACTCTGTTACATGTGGGACATAGCACCGAGTCCCGACCAGACTTGTCCCTCATATCTGCGGACCTAGTGTCCCAACACAGTCTGGAAGTCTTAGCAGAGATAGGAAGTGACCATCTTCCAATATTGATGAGATTTGAGCTCAGAACGATAAAAGCACGGTGCGAGCAGCGCCATTGGCAGTTTCGGAAGGCTAACTGGGATAGGTATGTGAGCGAATCTCACATACAGTTACTACCACTTAACGTCGAGGTGGACGACGTTGATGTGTGTTACCGAAAAGTGTGCAGCGCGATACTCGGTGCGGCCAGGAAGGCGATACCGAGATCGAATGGAAAACAGAAGTTCAGGCCTTATTGGAACAAGAGTCTGAAGGAGCTAGTGAAGCTGCGAGCGAAGGCCCGGAAAAAGGTCGTTAAATTGAAGACACCCGATGCTCGAAGGGCGTACAATCGTTTGACGGCTGAAGTCCGGGACGCCGTACAGAAGGCAAAAAAGGCAAAATGGGTTGGTACGTGTGAAAACCTCAATCTCGACGGCAGAAAGGTCTGGCGGTTGGTTAACGCACTCTCTGGTATGGGAAAAGCAAAAAACCCGAACCCACTGTTAACAGATGGGGAAAAGAAAGCAAGTGAAGAAAAGCGCGCACGTGCGTTAAATAAACACTTTGCCCAAGTCAATCGGAAGACCAGAGATACTGAAGAAAGCCGGGCCATAAACCGAATGAGAAAGGAGGAAGCCCTAAGGCAAAGTAAAGGCCCACACCTAGAGGTTTTCACGGCAAATTTCACTCTGCAGGAGTTGCAGACAGCCCTTGATAAGTGCGAGACAGGCAAAGCACCAGGTCCAGACAAAGTCCATAATGAGATGCTCAAGCAATTGGGCATCGAAGGTAAGAATAAACTGCTACAGTTTATCAACAGGACATGGACTACAGGCATTTTGCCGAAGGAGTGGAAAAAGGCCACAGTTATCCCAATTCAGAAAGAGGGGAAACCAGGCGAAAGCCCTGACAGCTACCGACCGATATCCTTGACATCGTGTCTTGGGAAGGTAGCTGAAAGGATGGTTAACGCCAGGCTCTATTGGTTTCTAGAAAAAAGTAAGTGCATTCCTATGGCTCAGGGTGGCTTCCGCAAGGGACGCCAACCGATGGATCAGGTAATAAGACTTGTTCAGTCTATCACGAATGAGCTCCAGATGCGAAACCACACATTGGCAGTATTCTTCGATCTAAAACAGGCCTATGACAAGGTCTGGCGTACTGGGCTTATGTTTAAGCTCCAGAAATTGGGAGTTACAGCGAAAATGCATGGTTGGATACAATCGTTCTTGGAGAATAGAACAATAAGAACCCGCATGGGGGAGTCTTTATCCAACGAAGCTCGACTCCAGGACGGACTCCCACAAGGGTCTGCCCTAAGTTGTACGCTGTTCCTAGCATACGTTAGCGACATTCAAACGTCAATCGAGTGTAGTAGCGCGATGTTCGCAGACGACTTGGTTGTCTATGCGTCCGGGAGGGACGTAGCGAATTTGCAGACCAGACTACAGCGCGACCTCGATANAACCATATTCGTGAACTGCGCGCAAAAACCACTGCCCAATTGTCACTGGTGAAAAAGCTAGCAAGCACTAATTGGGGTGCCGATGCAAGAACGCTGAGAGCTCTCTACCTCAGCAAAGTGAGAGGAGCCATTGACTACAGCCTCCCCATCCAGGCCTTTGCGAGCAGAACAGCGCTCGAGGACCTGGATAGAGTCCAAAACCAAGCTCTAAGACTGGTTTGTGGGGCGTTACGTACTACACCCAACGCCGCGGTAGAAATCTTGGCAAATGTGGAACCGCTCAAAGTACGGCGAGAGAAAGCAATACTAACTACGGTGGAAAGATACCGTAGAATGGATCGTAACGAACCCTGTTTTCAGATGCAAAACAGATGGGTAAAACGCACACGACTGAAACGACCCTCCTTTATGGATGTGGTCAACGAGCTCGAGGTTTCAGTTAAATTACCCAAAAGCAGGGAAAAAATATCCATGATCCCGGCGAGGGGACCTCACGAAAGCTACTCTCCGCCCGATCTACGTTTGTCACTGGCAAATGCCGCGGTGGGGAAAAATAGTCCAGTTGAGCTTCAGCACGAAGAAGCACTAAGGACTATTGAAGCCTACGGTACAGGCGTAGTAAGAGTCTATGCAGACGGCTCATGCTTCACAGATGGACGAAGTGGGTACGGTGCACTAATTGAATACCCTGCTGGAGGTCCAGCAGTAACAGAACTGTCTGGACCATGTGGAAGACTAGCTTCAAGCGGGGACGCTGAACTAGAGGCAATCCACAAGGGTGTGAAAGAAGTGCGCCTACGCCTATGTAGACGAAAGAGTTTTCCAACAGTCGTAGTCTTCACCGACTCGAGATCCTCCTTGGAACTCTTGAGTCGGAGCTCTATGGAGACGAAAACTGTCGATGCTGTACTAGAGATCGTTAACTATATTAGATCTCGCGGGGGCATGGTTGTCCTGCAGTACATTATAGGCCACGCAAAGATACCACAGCAAGAAAAGGCAAACTTGCTGGCACAACAGGGTGCTGCCCAGCCCCAAATCGAACGCCCAATGACCCAGCAGGGGGTAAAATTGTGGCTAAAAGACCATTTCATGGGAAAATGGCTAAAAGGATGGGAAAATGGTGACACGGCACGAACGCTTTACGATAAAATGCCGCGACCACGCAAGCGAGATCCCTAGTGGAAACTACCTCGTAGCTGCCAGTCCCTCATCACTCAGATGAGGACTGGACACTGTCCAACAAACAGCTACTTTCACAGGTTAGACAAAAACAGGGAACCCGGCTGCCGTTTATGTGGTATGGCCGAGGAGACAGTGGCACACCTGCTGACCGATTGTTCTGCGGCAATTGGGGACGCGGTGAGGTCAGGCAGCCATTGCACTGCGGAAGAATATCTCCATGGCGACGCCCTTATGTTGAGGCTCGCCGTTGGTATTGTAGGCCGGGTTATAAGAGTCTGAAAGGACTCAACCCTCCAAAGAGAATGTCACATATTTAGTATTACCGTGTAGAACAGCCCCATCGTATAATTCATGTCAAGTAAACTTTTGCTATATATATAGCCCTCTTTTCTGTACCACAAACCCACTCCCCACTCAAAATATAAAGCTATTGCGGCCATCATTGCATGCTATAACGATAAAATACAATTAATGAATAAATTACTAAGTTTGTTATTGTGGTCACAGACAGCAATATGTTGACCGTTGCATTGGTGCCCTCAGTTTCAGTTGATCAGTGAAGTGTGACGTTAATGGGAAAAATGATTGGGTAACATTGATAACAAAAACTGAAGTTTTACATTGATCGAAAAAATAACGCATCAAATTCAAATTTTCGATTTGAAAAAATTCAAAGGAAGTAGTGGCGATAAAAAAGGAAAAAATGTGGGGAGGTGTCGGGAGTGTTTACCTACATGTTGTTATCATCAGAATTTAAAATCAACAAGTTGAAATGTAGACTGTTATTTTCAAATGTTGTAAAAATATTTTTATTACGAGAAGAACTTAAAAGAAAGAGACGACAGTTATTTTAAAATTTCGAATTTAAATAAATTAATTCCTATAATTCTGTACTTACTAATTGTTGTTTTTTAAAAAAGATACACACATTTATGAACTTTTAATAGTGCTTTTTTGTTTTACGATGCATGTATTATTTATTTAATGAATGGTAAATTAAAATCAACACAATCCTTTTATACTTTTTAGAAACAAATTTTGCTTGTTAATTAAAAAAAATACATTAACTGATTTTGTATTTAAGAGTAGTATATATCACAATTTATTGATAAAAATGTGTAGCCATTGTCAAAAAATAGATTTGTTCATGTAAAAGTATTGATAAAATACGTTATATATACAGATATTAAGTTGTAAATAATTTTCGGACATATAAACACATAAACACTTATAAAAATTACATTATTCAACACAACCTTTTCTCAAGAAAGATAAGGGTTTTCTGAGAAACACGGAGAAAATGTACATACGTACTGGCAAAACTACATCACATGTTGTACAACCTTATCAAGGGTTATCAAAACTGTAAGGTACCGTCACCTCACTAGTAGTCAGAGAATTAGGTTATAGCAGAGGATTAACATTTGGTTCACACGATATCAAAGAGTGCATTAATTCGGTGAACTTTGGAGAAGTTAGTACGAGATTTCATTTGTTTACCACTCTAGTCTAATATAAGTTAACGCGTTAATATTAATGTATTTGTATGTTGTGAGGGAAAAAAAGGTATTTCTCTGGTTTGAAATACATTATATTTCAATTCATGAAGACAACACCTTTCAATAACACCTCAACACCCAACAACTTGAAACATTAGATAAATTCTTGTGCTGTCCAGTATTTTTTCTACGTTCACCTGAAAGTGCCTTCAGTATAATATAATCTATAACTCTAAAGTTCTCATTGTATTCAGTATTACAAAATGAGCAATTTGGGACTAGTCTTTTTCGTTTCGTTACCTCTTGCTCTAAAATATTTGATAATCAATTTACACTTAAAACATGATTTTCCCCCTCAAATTTTAATCCTCGAATCTTTAGCTCAATGTAAATAAATATAAATTTAACCTTCTCCGTTTTAACCAACGTTTAACTTTAAATAATATTACACATATCATGAATTTGTAGTTAAATATATTTGATATTTACACGTGTTAATTTTCACTTTTTTTTTTTTACACAGAAGTCAATCAATCACTTAAACGTGTAGTCACTGATGATTGAGGTTTTCTTGGTTGTGCGGTGTTACGAACTCTGGCTCCAATTCAAAATAAATATGTTCTTTACCAGCCGCTGCTCTTTCTGGTATACTGTCTTCAGGGTAGTATTCCGACAAAGTTGGTCGCCTTTTTAGTTGCATACCGTCAACATTGACCTGATTGCTTGGGTTGGTATTGTCTAAGTTACAATGTGCCAGTCCAAGTTCGACATTTCTAGTGTCGGGTCCTAGCAGGGCTTCACTGTTTCTTAATCCATTTGATTCGTTGGGTCTGCCCTGAAATCCCGTTTCCGAAAATGTTTTGAGCGTAATTCCACTGTTCGTAGTTGTATTGTCGTCTCCTGCAACTATAAACCTCTTAGGGGTCGTTATTCCTGCGGTAGTTGTGTATTCATTTAACGTTATCACTGAGTAAGGTTCGACGATTCTTGGACTTTCTGGTTTATTACCAGCATCGCAGCCCTCATTGGTTTTTAATGTAGCAGGGTCCGGGCGCTGATGGAATGAAGCCTTTTTTACCATTGCTTGTTTCTTACGTCTGTATAACAATATCGTCACGGCTATGAAAACAATGACCATAACAGCTCCGACTGACACACAGACACCAATGATGATTGGCAGGGAGTCATCAAAGTGACCATCATTCTCAGATGTGGTATTATTATTCGCCATATTTCCATATGTTGTAAAGAATGTGCGCTCTTATTTAACTTCGTAGTTATGTTTGTATCCCAATTTTTTGTAGCTTTCTGTCAAACTTTGGAACATGTTTTCTTACACAGATGTTTGCACACATGACACATTATTTAAATTTATATGATTTTATTGACTTTTTTGAGAGAACTGTTTACTTAATCTAACAGTAACGAACATGTAAAAGAACTAAACTTTATAAACCCAAGCAACTGTAATATTGATGTTTCCGTGCATCTTTGAAATAGGGTCATACATGACAGGTGCTCTATGTCAAATATCACGACTGTAAACGGGCATATGACTGCATTTTGAACCCAGTACAAAGAATTTAACCTGTGAACAGAAAACATAGAATTTAATGAGACATCAAATTATTTTGGCATTGTTTGATTTATGTAAAATGTATAGATAGATAAGTAGAATTTGTTTTAGCTTGAGATTTAGTAAGTTATAAAACAGATTTAATGAACTAAAAACATGGTTTCAATAGAATAATCTTGTTCATTCTTAATTATGCTGGAACAAAGATGAGTACCTGCTTATGTTAAGATATATGTCAAATTTTAGCTTCTCAACACATTGTATATACCTTGTGCATATGTTAAAACATTTAATCAAATTATTATCATTAATGAGAATGAATTGGAAATTTGAATGTAAAAAAGCTAGAATTTCATCATTCTAAACAGAGGAAACATTGATGTTTAACATGATGTTAAAATTTTCATAGCTTCTTATGTAATATTAGCATTATTTTTGGTAAATGAGAGCTACATTTAAATTTTAATAAGACCATCCCGCCTATTCATGTGTAGACAGTTTACTTATGTGCACAATATGCTAAAATGCTCTGGTAAAAACATATGAAATACAATAAAAGTTATTCCTTCAAATACATGCGATTAAGTTGACTAAACTGATTCATCCTCATATTTAAACAAGGTCTGTAAGTGATTTAAAAAAACAACGTTGTATCCCACTAGATAACTATGATGCATCGAACAATAAAATAATTTAATAATTAATTCTTCTTTGTGTATGAGTTAAATCTTATATTTGAAATTGACCAATGTACACTTGAAAACGATGACGTTTAAAAGGACATAATATCAACATTTATTTGGTATGCTTATGTTAACAGTTTGTTATTAAAAGAATAAACATATTTTAAAAGTATTTTTTTGTTTTGTTATAAAGTTGAAGCAGTAAGAACATTTATATTTACAGTTTGCACTTACATGAATTAAAAACTGGTTAATACCTGAACACCACGTCATACTGAAGCAGATAAAGTTAATAGAAATCACTTGCCAAATACGTGCACTCATGTACGATAATATATGATGTCATTCTGTTGCTTATATCCTTGTTCCAGTTCTAACCAGGAAGTCAAATATATTGGACCATAATAAAATGAATTTAAACACTGTTGTCGTTTTTTGCGCTTCAGTGAGACCTACGTGCAAAATACTCTATGGCATGAAGTTATGTGCAATATAAATAGATCTAGGTGTAGTGAAACTTGATGCAACAAAACAAAGTACGATAATACTAGATGCCTAGTAACTGGATTTAATGAAAATAGGTGCAGTAAAAACAAGGTGCAATAAAAATATGTGTAATAAAACTAGGCGCAATAAAACTAAGTGCAATATAACTATGCACCATAAACAATAGGGCAATAAAACTGATGCCTTTGTGTATTTAGAAAGCACTCACATACATAAAAACAATTGTCTAAGGCTTGACACTTACTATATGTCAATGCAATATTATTACTATTAACTGGTTAAAACATTATACATTTCTACTTACAAAGCCAAATTATCACGAACATGTAAACAAATAAATAAAACATCAACCCACAAGAGCCATAATGATCAGATATTCATTGAAGTCCTTTGAGAAATAAGAACAAGAATTGTTATGTGTCTTTCAGGAGTAAGTATAAACATTAACTATCAGAACTACTTTTGAACATGTCTTTATATGCAACTGTGTAGCACTTCTACACTAACCAACTTCGATACCTTTAGGATATCAATTGAAAGACTGGATCAATAAAGTATAATCTATTAGCAGTAAGGTATATCACACGAAATTTAAAACAATGTAAAACCGATTCCTTTTTTTATAAAATGGCAAAAAACTGCAAAACAAAATTTTGAAATGATCCAAGTTATATAGTCTATTTCTGATTAATCCTAATAACATAACGTGAAATATGATAGACAATTTGTCAATAAAATTCACACATTTGTAAATATCGAATACGTTTAAAGTGAAATTATAAAATTTGATGCAAGCGAAATACATTTATTTTAAAGAAATACGAAACATTTATGTTACCTGCTTACAATTTGCCTCCTCTACAATCTTTAAAGTCTTTGCATGTTCCTGTCAAAATAGTTTAAAGTCTTATCTTACACACCTGGATCGATATAATCAATTTTAAACTTGACAATGCATGTATGCAGAGTGTAAGCTAAAACTAGAGGGGTAAGGGTTGTGTACACATTGTAATAATATTGGGTCCATGTCAAAGATTCAAGTCATTCTGTAGAAAACAATGGAGTCAAGAGGGTTTCACTTAAACTGGGGAAAATATATTTTCAGTTAGAGGTTACGAGAAATTTTTAGGATAAGAGGTTCTACCCAGTGGGCTAGACCCTAATCAATTTCTTTTATCAATAGATGCTAATTGAGACAACTACACCTAAAACAAATGACCAAACCCAATTTATTTCAACATGTTAGAGCGAGACAGAAAGTCTGACTTTAATCATTAGTTGTTATTTCAAGTTACAGTTTCACTAAAGAAACAGCTCTTAGAAAATTATTAGTATTTTCTCTAATAGACCCAAATAAATAATTTCCCTTCTTTCAATTTTCTTAAAGGACTCCAAGGTTTTTGATTGAAATAAAAATAACATAGCAGGGAGTCGAACTGTCATCATTGCAGCCTAGCCTCTGAAACAGTACTACACCTGTGAACTTCGTTTCTCGCGCTAGACATAGCCGGGGATGTTAGGGGGGCGAAAAGAGCGTTAAATCAATGTCACATGGCACTGTACAGCAGATGGAGCAGGTTTTCCAGATACCAGCCAAAGCCTTAAGTGGCTAAGTCTCTGCCCCAAAATATATGTTTTTAGTTTAGTTAAGTTGAAATAAGATCTCGGGCAAGTGTTTTTCCCATAAGGACAATTGAGACAAATTAGTTTTATAATGTTGGTGTGATCTATGGCTAAAATCATCAGTTGCGGGTGGCTATCTCAGCTCAACTAGATTATCACGATAGTCCCAGTTTCATCCCAAAATATTAAGCTTAGTCTTTGAAAGGTGTTACAACTATCAGAGTAGACAAGAAAAGATTATAGAGAATATACAGAGCAACCGAAGTGAGGCTGGCGAGAATATAAAAAAAATAATTAAAAAAAACAAACATTAACTCTGAATCGACCATAAAATTACGCAATCGACGATAAACGAGGCCAAAAGTGACTTAATCAAATGACCTGATATACGAATATTTCTCTGCCTGTAGATAAACATTGTTTCCAGAAAACTTTGGACTAGATATTTTCGGCAAGCACCTATGAACTATAATACCACAGCAAAGTCTTTAATATACCTTGGCATAGTGGCTAGAACTGTTTATTTCTGAAAAGTATATGTATGTGCATAATTATAGGTTAATAAGAATGAACGCTCTTTTACCTATTTAACATTTTAGGTGCCGTGCATAAAGTACGACGCGCTATTTTTGACCATTTTAACCCCCCTCCCCCTGTCACAAACTGTCACAAATCTCAGACCCCCCCCCCCCAAGTACGTCACACTTTCGTACAAAATATATTTTGTATTAACAAATTAATTAAAATTTAACATAAAGCACTGTGAAGTCACTCATGGCCGGACACCCCCTCCCCCCGTCACAAACTGTCACACTTTTTACAACCCCCCCTCCCTCTGGAGCGTGACGTACTTTATTGGCGGCCCCTTAAAAATTACAGTGCTTGTCAGGATATATCCTTAATTGTCAAGATTTTTAAGATAGAAAGCAATACAGTGTTTAAACGTTTAAAATTAAATTTATTCTACACAAAATGCAGTAAAATTATTAAGATCTATGTCATCATGCCTGGAGATTTTTGAAACAACATAAAAAACAACAACAACAAAAAAAAACACACACACACACACAAAAAACAACAACAAAAAAAAAAAAACATCAACAATAACAACAAACAAACACTACTTAGAATTTTATTTAAAACAGATCTTACATTATCCGTTGCTGACAATTTATTGATATTGCCAAAGTTTATCTTAAAATGTACTCGTTATATCCGTAGTATTTCTACGTTTTTTCAATAAAAAATATTTATAAAAAAGAAATTTAAGAATCACTGTCATGCTTAGTTTTTATTTTACAGTTACCGATTTCGATTTTTCGTGACATTGACAGATTAATTTCATAAGCGTTACTAAAGTTAGCACTATTATTATTATTTTTTATTTATTCATTTACGTCAACAACATATTTTCCCCCCTCTTTTTAGCATGTTGACAAGATTTCTAGCCACTGTTAATATTTGATGTACGTCTTAATTTGAAATGACTTATATAAAACGCTGTCCCACTGTTTGGTTTCACTGTTTGTTATCTGTGCATCAACTCTCTAAAGATCTACAAGAGTTTAACAGTGTCACCAATTCAAGTGAAGCGAACCTGAACAGTCTCTTGAACACCGCCCTTTAACATGTGTAACACAGAAAGTTTCCGCAACAGTTTTTACTTGGTGACAAATAGACCATGTTTTAAGCCACCGATGTCCTTCTTCAATTATCGTAAAGACGGAGAATTTATAAAAACAATAAATAAAGCGGAAATTTTTTTAATGGGAAAATTTCACTGCAAATTTTGAACCGCCGTTCGGCCCTAACTCCATCAGGTCTATAATATAAGGTATATACTGATTCGATGCTGCTTTGAAAAGGAAAATATACTGATTAATAAATAAAGAGTGAAAGTGATTCTTTTGCTAAAAAAATTACCAATCATTACATTTTTCACATAACACTAAATTGCAAAAACTTTTAGTTAGCTATGCCATTTTATTCATGAAATTATTCATAACATTAAATACTAGATACGAACCACGGTGTAGCATACGCCGCAGACTTGCTCTTAGAAAGTTCAATCAGAGGTAGGAAAGAACGGACACTAACTACAGCACGAAGAAATCAGAACAACGCGACTAAAATTGGGGGGTGGGTGGCATCACGGACGTTTTTATGGTCTCGAAACATGCGCACTATTAGCTTCTTGCCTACCACCTTGCACTAACTTAGCTTGCCAACCATACACTGTGATTGATCGACCCCATGCATATTTGCATTTGTCTTGTTCTTGTGAATTATACATATATATTATTCTGTAACTGTAAAAAAAAGTGAAATATATAATAAGCGAATAGCGTTTTAATTTCTTCTATCTCCGACTCTGTACTTTAAATTATGTGTTAAGGAAATTTTTAAAAAATCTGCAGTTGATAAGCTCCTGTAGAACTCGAGAAAAAATAGTTGAGTTTAACGACCGGCTCTTTTCAAATATGCCAGCAAACACCGAACGCTAATTTATTAGCTGCAATTTAATAAGGTTTAGTCAGTATCAGAGCAAGCTGCAAAGAATTCGGTTCTAGGAGTGGCACCTGAATGTCATAAAAACAATGTATTATGGTCCTTTAATTCAAGTGACCTGTTTCTGATGTTTATAAACATATATGATAATTTTTACAGCATTTTAGACCGTTTTAGATAAGCGCCTGGTAAATAAAATCTTGGAGGAATCTTCAGAGGATTATTGCAACCTTCGTTTATCTATAGTTTCTGACTAGTCGTGCATGTTTATTGGATTTTTTTTAGTGTTTATAGCGTTGGTTTTCCGAATTTGATCTGGCAAACCATTCTATACCAGAAAGGTTGACATGCAAAAGGATAGGTATGTATTTGCAATTGGAAAACGAAAAGTCTCCTTATCCATATTATGTTTTTCTGAGTAATGTATTAGATTAATCTTGTGTTGTATTTCAACGATACAATTTAATGTGTTTTGAATTATTTGTACATTGCTCATTGTCTTTTAGTATTTCTCTGTATAGCCATTTAACTGATAGACTTAGTCTTGTCAATTGAGAATATTCACAAGTAATTATTCTTGCACAACTTTTATTGAATTTGTTATAATTTTTGTGTTTTTATCTTGGTAAATGGGTCCAACTAAGAAGATGCACAATGTAGCTTAACTCTGACCAATGTAAGTCAAAACTGGTCTCAGTAGTATTTTCTACCTACCGTTTATTCATCAGTCACCAGTTACATCTTTATTAAAATAACGTATAAGGAAATACATCTCAAGCAATCACACGTGACAGAATGGATTTTCCTATTCAAAAAATATACAGGTTGTTACAACCCCCACCACCCCCTCGCCCCAAAATACAATCAAGTGAACGTGGCTCATCGAAAAGAACTTCAATGAATAGAATTAAAAATATAAAATAGTCATATCATTTCAGGTCAGTCCTATTCTATAATAAAAACATAATAATGTTTTGTTTGTGTCTTGTATGTTCGTTGATAAAGGCTCTTTGCCGAAACGTTCGCTGTTTTGTTACGTCCGGTCAGGCTAACCCATACCTTGTTTACGTCTTTTCCATTGAATTTCCTATTCTATAAGCAGTTTGAAATAAACTGATCAATATATTTTACTCTGTGTGATTTCCAAATTATTGAAATTTTAATCGTGAGCACAAAAAATTCCCCAAAGTACAACCTTTAGGAATAAAATCTAAGTTTTAAAAAGGTCTATTTGAAATGAGGTTTGGTCTCACTTTTTGCTTTCAATAAATTTATTTGTTTTCCTCTCGGTCTAATTTGTTTTGTTTGGGTTTTTTTTAATTTTTTTATTATTTTTTTTTTCTGTCTTCAACTTTAGTAATAAATAACGCATTTCAAGATCTCAACAGCAAATTTAAAACTACGATAAACTTTAATTAAAAGAGTAAATGTGTGTAAATATGAGTAATTTACATTTTTGTGCTGACTAACATATCAAGGGCAACAACTTGCGTTTTTTTCTGTTTAACTACAATCATTTACTAGTTATGTTCCTTTATAAGATATTTTAAATACTAGCCCATCATGAAAAAATAAAATTAATATTTCGATGCAATATTAAATTCAAGTGATTTACATCTAAGTTAATTTTGTAATGTGTTCGTATGTCTGCCCTCTTTTGACGGGTCAGCCAACTACCATTCTACTTAAATCGTTTATAAAAATTAATATTGATAATCGTATCCTTGAGGCTGAGAAGACGTCACAATACTACTAACGTATTGGCAAAAGTCATTGTCAGCGGGAAAAGAACGAACATAAAACCAAATTTAGATGCAGTTTTTAGCCAAAGAAGACATCTCGTCTGTTTTCAGTCTGACCTCAGTTACACTCTTTACATTTTATATCTTTCATTTGATAATAGATTAGTTGTGGGTGACCATTACTTGAGATTCATTAAGACATTGAGGTCAAACGGCTGCCCCCTTAGATTCTACATACTTTAATCAAAACAAAGAAATGAAATATGCGTTTTCAATTAATATTTTATTTGCAATAAATAGGTGGCTGATTTTGATTTTGTTGAAAAATAACATATACAACAAGTAATATAATATACATATAGGAATTTAAAGCAATACTTGCATTTAATCAATTATAAACATCAGTATAAAATAATAAATATTGGTTATAATTATTATATGTTATTAATATATAATCCAATCATAATGTGCCTCAGGCCCAGGGCATTTATGTTTTAATAATCTCTTTATCCATGTTTTAACATGTCTGCTTACATGAAGTGGACTTTTACTAATACACACAAACGTCCACTTTGTTGATTAGGAAATATGACCCTTATCGTGCAGTGGTCAATGGATCTGTGTTCATGTGTCTATAGATCTATACAATTT
>MUZC01000378.1:172377-195264 GCA_002072015.1 Radix auricularia | reverse complement strand
TATATATAATTGACGAAAATTCGTGAGGTAAATAAATTATTAAAACGTTTTTGTTTAGAAGAGTCATATCAAAAGTAAATTTCAGATTATAAAAATAAAACTCGCATACATATTGCTACTCACTAATGTTGCATTATAATTTGACAGCTAAAACAATAAGGCATCTACTGACGTTTTAAAAATAATTACTAATTTCATCAAAGCAAAAGTAAATCCATAAACTGTGTACATTTTAATAAACAAATAATAACAGAAGATCAAATTGGCTAAAATGATCACAACGCAATCTATATTCAATATTTAAGTATATGTATATATATATAAATATATGAATGTATTTACTTATTGATTTATTTACTCAAACACATTTTGAAAGTAACTAAAGGTAAATAACTACGATAAGTATTCTTCCCCCCCTCCCCGCATTTCCTGTACAGCCTGAAAATTTTCAGTTCTAGTATTTAAAGATCGAAGTTTAAAACTTCTGGCAAATGCTAACATTCTGTAGCGACAACTATACACTGCATTTTACATTAAAAATTGACAATGGCCGATCCGACCTGCAGTTTGGCTTTATCGATCTCACAGACAATAAATCTATGTCACATTCTTTAGTCCTGACATGAAATTCTGAAGAATTGAAACGTAAACATTTTTGCCTTTAATATTTTAGTAGCGTGGTGGGCAAGACATTGTTTGAAGTATTGTGTAACCATATTTTCTATAAATACTTGAATAGAAATTCGAGAAAACTTTTGATATATTTTTAAATGCTGTAATTCTTTAGAGTTGAGATTTGATTTTCTAGAAAAATTCCAAAAATACTATATGCCAAGGTAGAATAAGTTGTAACGAAACTTATTATTTTTTTTAAAAAATTGATAAAGTTGACTTTGATTAAAAAATTTAAGTTTTTTAAAATGTTAATAAACATTTCAATAAATAGATAACAAAATAAAAAAAGTAAATAAATACATTTATATATGTTATCGATATATACATATCTGTTTTAATAAGTAAAAATAAAGAAAAGAAGAAAATTCCTTTATTTTTTTCAAGTCAGGTAGCAGATCAGTCCTGTACCAAACTAAATAGGGTTAACGTCAAATACTATTATTGATGTAGATAGATAAATCGATGTGGGGCACGGTAACAAAATCGGCGTGTTGGACGATCGATATCTGAACAACGACCAGCCTGGCAGGACTGGACGTGTCAGGTGTATTTATGATCCTTGTTTAAATGTAAAGCTAATGGCACAAGGGAGTGGCACATAAAATGTGGTACTGGAACTAGGCTCATGAAAGTGAAAATTTTCAACTTAGTTGTGGGATAAGGGGCGAAGAACGCATGGTGTTGCGAATAGGTGTGGCACTAAATCTAGGCCCGTGGAGTAGAATTTTAACATTCTTAGTGCCGTTGTTTGGGGGACGAACTTCTGGCGTGGTAAATAATTGTTGTTATAGATCCAGGGCAGATTACTCAGAATTTAAAGTGTGTTCGTATGTGTGTATTTGAGGAGGAGTATTATGATGAAATATGATATGGGAAACTTTGTATTCGTGTGGGCATCCATTACAGAAGGTTTGCCACTGGTACAAATGATGATCTTAAAAATAAAAAAAGGAAAGTCCTCTTTACAGCATTCACATTTTTTGATTTTAGCCGCGGCATAAGATGGATTGAGTGGCAGCACAATGCTTAGCAGCTTTTTAATTTCCCGAACGATGACATGTACTAATACGAAGTTGGGTCAACTCGGGGACCATGCCAACTACGAGAATCAAACCCTAGACTCTCGGTATGACAGCCGAGTGCGCTGCCACTGAAAAGATTGGGAAAAAAATTCACAATTGGTGTAATACAGCCTTCGACAGTTATTTAAAGCAGTGGCAAGGGATCTATGCGACTTCCGTGAAAACAGCATGATGAGATATATATAATTAACCTATTTTATCATGTAACACACTGAAGTACTTAATTTAATCGGTTAAATAAACAAAAATGTTCCCAAATTATAAACCTGAAACCTTTCATTTGAAAATTCCTGTATGCAATTTTTTTTAAACATTTACTTAATTCTTATTACGTACAATCCAATTGATCTGAATTTAATTAACATATAACATAAATACTAATTTTCGCGCATTTAAAAAATCCTTTGTTAACCTTTAAACGAGAGATAAATATAAATATATAATTATATCAGAGACAGTTTTACATATCACAGCAGTCAGTAATACCTTTAAAAGTCACTCTGGTTCAACATTTGGACTACCTGATATCACAGTTGTTGAGAAAAGATGCATAAAATAAAGATATGATACAATTGTCCTCGTCTACACATGTGACCAGAAAGACATTTCTGTTCAACGTCTCAGCTCATTGAATGACATCGGTCTGATATATGACGTCATCAGACGTGCTGAATAAAAAATACTGTGTATTGTCTACAGTAGACTCTAGTATCTTGGAAGCCTTTTAAATCAATTACAAAAACTGGAATTTAAAAAAAAAGAAATAATTATTGGCCAACACAACTTTAAAAAAATTCTTCTGTTGCAAATATTATAATTGCTATAAAGTAAATACAAATGTTTGTATTGGAAATTATTCCATATATTTTAGGTCAGGATGTGAAGTGATATTACATGTAGGTCATTGCTTTTAAAATCTTTATTATTTTGCATTTATCTTCCTTACATGTTTAGCTTTTTAAGCTTAAACGTAACACTCACTTCTTCACGTAAAGATACACAAACTAAAATATTTTAATTATTTATCGTGGCATACTTTAAAGAAAAAAATCATTACCGAATCAGAAATGCGTGCTTTCTTCTGCGTGCGTCATTTTAATTTGGCTAATTTCCGGAAGACCTCTAAGATTTCTTGGAACAACATCAGAGTAAATGCTATCGTCACGGTCCTTGGCCTTCATGACGTCACCGTTTGACAGACGGGCGCTACCAGACGTGGAAGGTGCTACTGGATCACGTGACCGTCCACTTGAGTTAATGTAACCAATCGTGGCGTAGTCACCGTTTTGTTCAGGTGGGCTTTCATTCCGTTGCTCGTCATCCACGTCAGGGTTCTTGAACTTGACCGATTTGACCACACGACCTTTCCTGGCTAGTGTGCTAGATTTCGAGCCCGGATCAACGTCTCCGGAAAGAGAGTTTTCAAAGTGCACAGACTTCAACGAAGAACCTTTTTTGGAAGGTTTAAATGTTCTCAGGTCGACTGTGGTTGGCTCCGAAACGCCCATCACAGGATTGATGAATTCTAGGGGATCTGGGGTCGACCCTTTGATTATGTTGTGAGCTGTCGGCCCGATGTCGATGAGAGTAAAATACGGGGGCTGGAAATCTTTCCAGTCGTTACTTACGTCCTTGTAGCTCGGGTACCTCGGAATCACTCCATCAAAGTTTGCCAGGTTTTTCATGCCCGTTTCGGAATTCGCATTATTTTCTGCGCCGTCTTGTGATCCGTCGCTAGAGTCGGAGTGTTGTCCCGTAGAACCGTTCTCCATGGTGCGATACTTCTTGCTCTGTTGAAACCTCCGGCAACAAATTATGGCAACGATTAGGATAACGATGAGGACAAAGCCCGACACCACGCCAACAGCAATGGCGATAATTTTATCTTTGTCGTTGTCTTCCGTGGTGTTGTACCCTACGGGGGCAGTGACGTTTGATGTGGTAGAAGGCAGCTGTATAGTCGCAGAAGTCGTGGATGGTGTCACAGTCATCGGTTGGCTTACTGTAGCGGTTTTAGACACATTCGACCCGCCCACAGAGCTCAAAAGTGATGCCAGGGTAACATCAATTAAACTGAGGTCGGAAGGATGTGGTAAAGGTAATGTAAGAGTTGCTGAAGTTGTTAGTCCTATTGTAGCTTCAGTTACCGATGGATGTAACAAAGTGCTAAAGCTAGTTAGCAGACTTGTGGCCCCTCCGGTTCCGAAAGTCGGTAAAGTAGTGGTGACGACATAAGTCAGTAATGTAGAGTGTGTAGTTGTAGCTTCGAGCGTTGTTGATGTAGCGGTAATAGAATCCTTAGATTGTGTAGAAATAGTGTCTGAGTTTGTTTGCGCTACCGTTGGTTGTATCCCCGCAGTTGAGGAAGTAGTCATGGCAATATTGGTTACTGGACTTTGATCTACAATCGTACCTGTGGAAGTTTGTGTTGTTGCTATGACTACAGAAAATGAGGGGTCAACAGATTGAGCTCCTGAAACAGAATTCATAGAGGAAATATTGGTAACAGAAATTGATGGGCCACTGGCTGAGTCAATGTTTGAACTGACAATTGACAGAGCTGTGGCTGTGATTGATGTGTGCACTGTCGTCGCTGTTCCAATGCTTTCGACGGTGTTGCTAATGTCAAGGAAGCTGCTCTGCTTAGTTGTTAAACTATTGTCAGTGTGTATTGAAGACCTAATAGTAGTAGTACTCGTGGAGAGTTTATTGTCTGTTGAGTAGGAAGTTGTAAGAAGTGCACCTGATGGAGTTATTGAAAAAACATTGTCTTGGGACAAAGCAGTAGACACAGCGACCGTTTGATTTGTTAGTGAGGCATAGGGCGGCGTTTGTGTAGTAAGCAACATACCTGTTAATGTTGAAGCACTGTTTAGCGATTCTGTAGCAAGCATTGTCTCTGTTGGTGTCGTTACCAAAGCATTAGTTAGGGATACTGTTAAAAGCTCAGTCCCCAATGTAAATGTAACTGAATCACTGATAACAAGAGTTCTAGAAAGCGAAGCATCCATTGAAGTTAATCTTTGATCACTGAATGGGGATGTAGTAGTAGGCAAGGTAGGGGATAAATTAATTACTGAATCACTGCCTAGCGATGCCAAATTGGACACAGTAACCGATGTAGTGATTCCTGAATCAGTTAAGAGGGATTCAAAAATTGACACTGTAACTGACGGAGTTATTCCCGAATCACTGCCGATGGATGCTGAAGTTTGCAATGTAACGGAATGAGTTTCAATGATTGAGGATATTGTAGAATGCACAGAGCTAACTGGAATCTCCATTGAATCGCTTGTTGGCGATATGCTATTTGAAACTGTTAGATATTCAGTTTCTATGTTTGTTTGAGCTGACACAACACCTGTTGGAGGAATTGATAACACATTGTTAACAGACAGTGTACTTGTTATAGAGTAAGTTATTGATGAAGAAATATCTTGGGATTCTGTATATTTCCTTGTGTCAAATGCTGTGCTGTCTGTAGACGTCGTGTTGAGAATTTGTGTGGGGAGAGTGACACTTAATGGGCTCAAAGAAGTATGGTCTTGTGAAACTATGTTTGTATTAGATAACACTGCCATAGCACTATAGCTTATAACATCCATTGAAAGTATGTTCGTGCTTTGTAAGATTGATACTGGAGAGACTGAATCGTATACTGTATTTGTGGGTATTAAAGGTGAGCTACCAGTTAAAATATTTTCAGCTATAGTGGACCAACCGCCAGTTTTGATGACAATGGAGTTAAAATCTTCAGGCCCAGTTATTGTTGGTGTGTCGATAATAGTGCTTGCACCATCTATGGTTATAATGTTTGTAAAATATAACGCCGTATAACTTGATGTAGACAAAGAAGGCTGGAGTGATGTCGATGATGGTAGAAACGGCTGTATGACATCAGTCGACTGAACATACGTCGATGGTGATGGAGATGTCACTTCTGAGGCTGGTTTTGATGTAGAAGCTGTTGAATGTGTTATGATGGTGTTATCTACTATACTAGTGTTAGTTGTTGAGGGTAATTCACTAACAGTAATGGGAGTGACTAGGTTAACAGGTGAAGTTATTGCTATGTTAATTGAAGGTGATAAATCAGTTATGCTTTCCAGTACATGCAAGTACGAATAGTTAGATAAATGTGAATAGTCTACGGCGCTTAGTGAAGATAAAAGAGACTGCTCTACTATTTGAGTGGCTACGCTAAGTGATACCGAGGGTGAATATTGGGTTGTTACAAAGTTTATGGTAAAAAGATCAGTTATTTTTTGTGTTAATGATTCACTTGTAGATACAGTCGTTATATGTTCCTGGTTAGATGGGAGCCCTGATGAAGGCTGTGACGAGTACATGAAAGATGATGTAGGAAAGAGAGATACACCACCTGAAGGAAAAATATTTGTTTGTGTGTTGAATATCACGGAAGGTAAAAGAGTTTCACTGTCTGTCGTTAATGGTAACGTTAATGTAACAGAGGGTTGAGTGTCGAAAGGAAATAAATATTGTGTACTAAGACTTGTGTTTGACTTTGTTATCAAAGGTGTGAGTGACTGTGTGTCTACAGAGTGTAATGTTTGCTTGCTCATAGTTAGAAGTGATTGTTTCCCTTGAACATTAAATGTCTGTGTAACTATTAGACTAGACGGTGACAATGTCGTAAGCTCACTGTAGTGGGAAGGCGTCATTATGTAATCATAACTTACTGAATCTGTTATTGCTGTTTGCGTCTTAGAAGCCCATAAATAATTGGATGATTCGTCAACTAGATCCCTGGTTGTTACTGAGTTTTCATAATTGCTTGTTAGTAAGCGAATGAACGAGTCAGAAAGTGGTTGGTTGGTAACTACGTTAGTAGCCGTAGGATAAACTAAATTAGATGAAGGTGATACAACATTAACGGAAATCGTAGGCGAAGTATTAGATGGGTTAATGATTGTTGATTTGTTATCTAGACTGTGAAGAAAGGATGAGGCACTATTGTAATCAAAACTTTGTGATGTTATTAACACTGTAGATACAGATGGCGTGGTCAAGAATTCGTGTGTCAAATTGACTGTTTCCGCAGTTGTTGTTACCGTCACTGAGTTAAAAAAAATCGAGTTAGTTTCAAGAGACAATTGAGAAGTTTTGTTAAAATTAACCGGTGTCTCCAGTGATAAAGTGGCAAAGTTTTCAGATGTCAGTTCTGTTGTTAAATGAAACGACTCTGTAAGTGTGTTAGTCAAATATGTTAAAATGTCTGAATAATTAGAAAGACTATAAAAATCTACCGTACTGGACATACCTGGGTTAGTAACACTACTAGAAGTTTGAAAAAAGGAAGAATCCACCACTGTGACAGACGACTGCCCCACAGAACTCTGTCCGAGATTGACCAATGAGTGTTCCAGAGTTGTGGTCAAGTGATTTGAAATGTCATTCGATGATGTAACAGTTGCTGAAGACGAATCTAGGTTCTCATAAGATTGTCCCACAGAGCTGGCCAATTGGGTGATAGTTGTGGATGAGTGAGGGACTAATGCAGAAGTTTGTTCCATAGACGGCTGAGTCAAGCTTGCGTTCACATGTCCTTCAATAGTAGATTGCTCAAAATTTGGAGACGATTGTACGCCAGTTGATAAAGGAGGAGTTGGAAATAAGGTTGACGTTGGACTTGATATCGAGGTGGTTGTTGAAGGCATGGTTGGTGTTAAATCTGGGTTTAGTGTATATGATGTGGCTGTGGTTAATGTTAAATTTGGGTTTTGTGTATATGTTAAAGCTGAAGTTGATGTTAAAGCTGGGTTTTGTGTAGATGTTGTGGTCGTGTTGGATGTTAAATCTGGGTTTGGTGTAGATGTTGAAGCTGACGTTAATGTTAAAGCTGGGTTTGGTGTAGATGTTGTTGCTGTGGTTAATGTTAAATCTGGGTTTTGTGTAGATGTTGTGGCCATGGTGAATGTTAAATCTGGGCTTTGTGTATATGTTGTGGATGTTGTTACTGTTAAATCTGAGTTTAGTGTAGTTGTTGTGGCGGTAATGGATGTTAAAGCTGGGTTTGCTGTATCTGTTGAAGTTGAAGTTGCTGTTATTGCTGGGTTTTGTGTAGATGTTGAAGCTGAGGTTGATGTTAAAGCTGGGTTTTGTGTAGATGTTGAAGTTGGTGTTGCCGTAGAAGCTGTGTGTGGGATTAAGCCTGAGTCTGTGCTATAGGTTGATGTCAAGTCTAGTGTTATTGTTGAGAGGTACATTGGGGTGAGGATTTGAGTTGTCATTTGCGTAAATCCTGACCCTGTGAATGAGATTTGGTGAGTTGTTTGGTCGTTTGGTGTTGGGTTTGAGATTGACGTCTGGATGGAGGCTTGCAATGTGCTGGACGTTGTTGAAGCAGTTTGTGTAAAGGTTGCGGTTGACGTTGAAATAGAGTTTTGGGTAGATGTTGAGACTGAATTCTCATTTGAGGCTGGTACTGAGGTCGAAATTTGGATTGAGTTGGGAGATATGGTCGGTGTTGGGGTCAAAGTTTGTGAAGACGTTGGTGTCTGAGTTGAATATGGTGTGGATGTAGGTGTTGGTGTAATCAGTGGCATCACGCTAGTTGTTGTCATGATGACAGTGTCAACACTCGTGGCTGGCGTTGATGTGGACGGTAACGAGGATGTTGTAGTTGATGACATGGGTGGCACAGGGTCAGGTGTGCAGGTTTCATTTTTAACCCAACCCGACACGTCTTTCTCAACAATAATATTCCCGATTCCCCATAAAATCTGCAGTCCCGCTGAGCATACGCTCGCGTCTGGACTGGTATAAATTTTACATCTGTTCGGATTATTCACCGATGGATCCACTACTGGTATCGTTGAAACAAAGCACAGAATAGGAGTATCTCCGTTTGGCGAGCTACAGATAATACTCCTATTGGTATCGGGACGTTGTTGGTCATCTGTACCAGGTAAAGTGTTGATGACAGTTGATGTCCCATTATTATCATAATGCGTAAATAACTGGCAGGTCAAATTTGTAGTGCAGAGACATTTCATAAAACTGTTGATTAAAGATGTAAACATTTTGTCATAAATAATTGAAAAAATGATCAATACACATAAACATTTTAATAATCATTTGAAAAAATGGTAAATGCATTTTTTTTTCCAAAATGTTTAGTCAAATAGTGATTAAAACTGGTGGTATAAGAATATTTTAAGACTTAATTTTAAAGGATTTTCATTACTTACTCCGTGTAGTTACCCTTATCAAACCCCAATAAGCTGGTGGCGTTGAATCTAACAGAAAACACCACTTCACATACCACAAGACTTGCTTGAAGGGTCAGGGTGAGGAAAAGTAGAGTCTTCATGGTACATGATAGGACCTAGCGGGGCTTACTGTAGTCAATTCAAATAAACAATTAGATAAAGACACATTTTATAATTAAGAAAGACAAATTTATACTTTTAAATTTTCTTGTGAGCCCCAAAACACTAACATGATTTAAAAGCAAACCAAGAAAAAGGTCGAAATAAATTTTGCGATACAAAATTACAGCGAGAAATCTCAATTCCTCGTCATTTCCATTTTTACTGTTTTCTTTCCTAGTTACTGAAATTTAATTTTAAGTCTTCATTCTGCATATTGTAGATGAATGGGAAGACCGAAGTACTCCATTTTCACTTTCATAAATAGTATTCTACTTTGTCTCTCCCTGGTTCTCTTCATGTAGTTAATTCTGATATACTGTTCACATCCCGTTATTGGGATCTTGACTTGATTATTCCTAACAAGTCTACAAAAAATATTTCATTCACATCTGTTATCCCTCCCTCTGTTTACACCACCGTCCATGAGATCAGCTCAGTTTGACACAACATCACGGTAAGTGCAACGAAAAGCTTCGTTGTGATCTTGTTCCATCGCTTAGATTATTTAAATGCTCTTCCATCATGTTCACCATATCAATCCATTGGAAAAAACTACAAAAAGTTAATAATTCGGCCTCAAGGCTTACACTTGTGATGAAAAAATGTAAACATTTCACCTTTCTTCTTAATTCAATTGCACAGTCGAACTGTCTATATTTACGAAATGTGTTTGAAAAGGGTTTTTTTTTCATAAAGAGGGGAAAATGAATATGATTTCTTTACGTTAAACAAACACACGATAATGAATTAAAATGTGTTTTAAAATGATTAGATCTATACTCTTTTTTGAACTGATATATTTTTCAGCGTTATACACATAGTAATGTAACACTCATAGTAACTACCAGTTAATTATGTTTCTTAATTTTGGCTTTCACGTTTCTATAGCTGTAGTTCTAAATTCTGCAAAAATAATTTGAATTAGCAATATTTAAAGTGAACATTCCAATCGTACTATGGATTTACTTATTTATTTTAAAAAATTTATAGTATGTTTGTATCCTATAAACTTTAATGATAAGAAATACCCAAGGCGATATTAAAAATGGGTTTCACTTTCATTCTTAACCATGGAGTGTATCTTGTGTCTCAGATCTTTTGAACTATCTTGAATTTTTATTTACTTTGGTCAATCCTGGTAAATTATTAGCCTTAGAAGAAAAGGGCGGAATTTAGATGTTCTCTTCCCTGCCACTGTTCTAAAATGTCTTAGGCTCCAATATTGTAACGGGCCGAAAAAAAAAAATTGATATTTAAAAGATAGATTATCTAATGATAGAGCAACCATTGTGTGTTTCTGAGCATCGCGTCGAAACATGATAACTACTTGTCTAAAAAAAAAAAAATCAATAATAAAAGCAAATATTTGTATACATAATTTAAATAATGGTTGAACAAATAATATAATTAAAGAAGTTAAAATTCCCATTTCTGAAACAATGGAATGCATTGATTAAATTAATAGAACAAATAGTGAAAAGTTGGTCCAGTAGTTAGGACGTATAATAGAACAGTTGTTGGAACATAAGTGATATCTATAGTTGGAACATAAGTGATAATTTTAGTTGGAACATAAGTGATACTTTTAGTTGGAACATAAGTAATACTTGTAGTTGTAGCGAATGTGATACCTGTAGATGGAACATAAGTGATACTTGTAGTTGTAGCGAATGTGCTTCCTGTAGTTGGAACATAAGTGATTCTTGTAGTTGTAGCGAATGTGCTACCTGTAGTTGGAACATAAGTGATACTTGTAGTTGTAGCGAATGTGCTACCTGTAGTTGGAACATAAGTGAGACATAGTGAAATCATTGATACTTGACGCTGTCCAAAATTTTGTCCAAATACCTTTAAAAATGCCTAGCTGTGTTTGTTTTTTTAAAATTCGACCTTTAGATTCAATATTGAGGATATAATAGTAACCAACAGCCCCCCTCTTTTCACTGTAGCTAAGGTGAAAAGGCGACTTTTAGAGGAGCGACAAAGATAGCCTTATAACAAAGATGTGTAGAGATTTATCATACTCACAGCTTACCCATAAAGGGTAACGTGTCCCCCCCTCCCCAACACTGTTTTATTACAGGTCGCTCTGCAAGTCTTACTCGAGTCATAATATTTGAATTCCTGAATTTTTATAAAACCCCACCCAGCCTTACACTGTAGAACTTTATTAAAAATCCTGAAAAACGCCTGAAAGGCAGTCGTTGAAATAACCACATTTTCTCATTTTGAACACACATTTAGAATAGAGCCAGCGATTAAACTGTCTATTGAAATTACAAATGCTGGCGTAACGTCAAGTTTAACTATTTGAATGACTATAAACCCTTACGTCAAACCATTCAGTAGAACTATGTCACAGGATAAAGTCATACTATGGACACAGCTTTCCGGCAAAGTTTGGACTCATAAGCCACCAAAAGGCACACAGAGCTGCCACAGACATAGCTCGTATAATGAAATGGTCCTCAATTAACAACAACGGCAACAACCACTGTGTGGCGCAGGACTTATTTTAGGCGATGCCCTTTACTCGCTCGGCATCTGCTCAAGTTTGTAAGACAATTTAAACATAATTTTTTCGTGAATATATTATATTATATTAATCAAATAGTGTAAAGGGTAGTGTATCCTTTTGTTTAGCTGTATTGGTTATTGGGTTGAGACGAGATATATATCGCTTACAGTTCTTTCAATATTCTAATAAAAATGATAAAATTAGCTAATAGTGATAGCATATTTATTTGCAATTAACTTTATTTAATAAAACAAAAATTTAAAATAATATTTTTAAAAAAGTAAAAAAAAAAAAAACATTACCAAAAAACTTCTGGGCTTAAATGTGGCTTGTGTTATATAATAATTTCTCGAGTATTAATAATGGGTGTATAAAATTAAATTGAGTACTAAAAGCGTTTTTCTATATTCTGTTAAGCAGGTTTGTTATATCAATTAGATATCTACGTCCATTTTTAAACATAAATTTTGTACGAATTTGTGAAGAAAATGTTTTGAAAAAAAAAATGAAAGAAATGAATTCTTAAATTAAAATGTAATTTACCTCATCATTAGGATTATTTACGGGCAGTCCATAAATGAAGTCACTTGATTTTGGCCAATTTTTCACTCAACTCCCCCTATTATGGACGTCCCCTAAACGCTTATTTTAACCTCATCTTATTAATTTTATGTATTAACGCTTTACCTTTATTTATAAATCAATCGTTACATATCCCAACATGTCCTGATAACACTCGTTTTTATTAAGAGAATAAATACAACATTATGAGCTATTTGAGTTATCAAAACGTTATCCCTATTATAATCGAAAAAGCGATATTACTTCTTGTATGAATTATTTCATAAACTACGCGAAAGTTCCCTTATTTCGTTTCAGCGGTACATACATGTATTGCCAGAAGCACAGGAAACGTTTGTCCAATCAACTGAAAGTTTATAGAGTTTTCCATTGAAAAATATTTCTTAGCTAGCCTATATATTATTTTATACCTTAAAAGAATAATTATATAACCTCCAAACAATTTTTGCTATTTGTAAGTAATAAAATAACTGACACTAAAGCAGAAAAAGGATTATTTCTCCTTTCAATCCTAAAAAAATGGACATGAAGTAGATATTTTAAAATTTTCTCTAAACCTATTAATTGCTTGCTTTTTACGTTCAATAAAAACTAACATTATTTCTCTATTAAATAAATAGGATAGTATTCTTAGAATGAACTCTTATCATAAGGTCACGAATCTCTTAACTTTTAGACAATAGGACAATTAGCAAAATAGAATTAGTTTGATATAATACGAGCCACTAATACCTAACATTTGACACGGTAAAAGTCTTAGTTTTAAAAAAATATACGAAACACAGAGTCCCTTGATTAATGTCCAGAAAAAATTTATATTCCAACAGAAAAAGACACACACACACACACACACACACACACACAAACACACACACACACNATATATATATATTTATGAGTGCATGAGCAGGTTACATTATAACTACAAACTTGATCACATCACAATAACAAACTTGATCACATCACAGTAACAAACTTGATCACATCACGGTAACAAACTTGATCACATCACAGTAACAAACTTGATCACATCCCTGTAACAAAAATTTCACTTAGTGCCTGTGATCGCGTAACGCATTTCAGATGGTCCCGGGGTGTCTGAAAATTTAATTGAATTTTATATCCGGGTCTTAAAGATGGCTTTGTTCCCGTCTGTTAGTCCAGTGATTTTTGAAAAGGTTTTATGCTCCACTACAGTTCATTATTAATTAACCTTCCTCTTTTTATGAATCTCTTTGCTACAGATCCAGAGAAAAGTTTAATTTTTTTCATTAATTAATATTTTTAAAAAATTTTAAAATAACAATAAAAAAATAAAAGATTTTAAAGAAAATATATGAAACTTAATCATCAAAATTTTGAAATTCAATAACCACTTTTCACTGACCTAATTGTATGTCCACATTTTTATTGAGCAAATTTGAGTGTTAAAGGAACCGCTACAAGGATACGCCGAAGACCAAACTTAAGGCTTATGGCATTGGGCTTGACTCTATGGTGAAGCAGCCAGCCACCGAGCCCTTTCGCCCCTTATAATACTGAAGGGAACAGTTACCCGTGAAGCAAAACGACAACAGAAATCAAAGTCAAGAGTAGAGGTCCATACAATCCGTGTTCGTACGCCTCCTGATGACATTCTGGCCCTACTTTGTCCGACATGTGGGTCCACATTTCTGGCAATAGGTCTAATAAGCCACCAAAGGACTCACCATAGGCCACAGCACATAGCTAATATGATGAGACTTTCTTAGACAAGCTGCCACAGCATATAGCTAATATGATGAGACTTTCTTAGACAAGCTGTCACAGCACATAGCTAATATGATGAGACTTTCTTAGACAAGCTGTCACAGCACATAGCTAATATGTTGAGAACGGTCCTAGACAAGCTGTCACAGCACATATCTAATGTGATGAGAATTGTCCTGGCCCATGACGACGGACAAACACTACAATCAGAGGGTTAAAGTAATCGTTTCATTTACATTTAATCTTTTGTCTTTCCGTTCATTTTTTGAACTTCAGTACTATTATAACTTTTGACCGAAAAAGTGGCATAACAAAGGCTTGGCATTGGGGCAGTTGTGAAATGCTCCGCCCTGAACCAGTTCAAAAGGGCGCCGATAAATCTCTAATTAAAAAAAAACAAAAAACTTTTATACCCGATAACAAACAATGTGAATAATTTATTACATTTAAATGAATTTTATTAAAACCATTATACGTCAGACTACGTAATTATTGTCATTAATAAAAAAAAAAGGGAAACTCTCATTTTTTTCCCCAAACAGTTCTTTAAAGTCTCTGAGCTGAAAATTGTCAATTTATCAAGGGTGCCCAAAATAAATTAGCCAAAGGCGTAAAAAAACCAGTTACGCCTCTGGACATAAATAATTCTCTGTACTACACATAAAAGGCAACGAGAACAACTCTTCTCTCAACTATTTTACATTAGCAACAACAATAGTTACGCTAGAAACAACTCTATGTACAGGAAGATTCCGGAAAGTTTCGAGCACATAAACATTTTCTACGTTCGCGTTAAAACAACAGTAGCAAAGCCTTATATGAAATATTTAATTTCGTCCCATTATAAGAATATTGTGCGGCATGATTAAAACTGAGTTTTTCTTAACAACGGTGGTTTCATGTGACATGTTTGAGTTTTTCTCGAAGCTTGTCCCGTAATTAAAAATTGCCACCGTAACTCTCTAGCCTTTCTGAGAAAAAAATGCCTTCGATTTAGGTCCATGTGTGGGCAGCCAAATGGTTATGCGTGGTACATGTGTGGGGGGTCTAAGGCCTAAGGTCATACGAGGTAGCTTTCAAAATAAAGTGTTAAATGCTGTGCCAAAAATAGTCTTTGTAAGCGTTGGATTTAGTCTACACACGAAGTAACGGTAGATAATGGTAACGACAACTATTTTCCAATTGACGGATATGAAGCCCAAGGTGGGATCGGTCAATTCTGCTTTGGTTAAACTAATGACGAGTTTCTTCAGACGCGATGTCGTTTTGCTCGCCCACTTCATGAATAATTAACGACGTAAAGAAACAATAAAAATTCATATTTGAGACAACGTCCGTCGCCTATTTGCGTTTGGTTTTTTTTAATCGTCAGGAATAATAAAGACTTTATTGTACAATTACAAGATGTAAAGTTCCATTAATATTTTTTGAAAAAAAAATTATCGACTCACCAAATATTGGTTGTACCCATCTTACTATTTAAAAAGGCATACAGATGGTGAATTGGGTCAGTCTTGACGGGATGGTACTTTCACCGTGATGCTTCGCGGCCTGATGGTGGTTGCATTTAACTCGTTAATTGGACAAGTCATTAAAATTGCCGTTTTGAGGTATTTTCTAAAAATCGGATCTATTAAATAGTATATAATATATTCGAAAAAGATGTAAATAACATTTGAACATGTCGATATGAACTTCTCGTTGACTCCATTGTAATTAATGAATCTGCCTCAATTAGCTTCTTAATTAACCTTAAATAGAAAACTTGTTTCAATACGAATGACGATGAGTTTTTAAAAAAAAATCTTTACAAAACACAACTTTTTTTAAATTGTAGTTAATAATTTGGTTCCTTGATGGGAGATATAACCTGAAAACGTCCCTGAACTCAGTGGCGCTTTGTTAAAAATTATTTAAACGACATGTTACGGACAAGAAATTAGAATAAAATCAATTGTTAAAAAAACAATCTTAAACAGAGAAAAAAGGCCCCACACGCTGAACACAAAAGGTCATCGATATGTTGCGTGATCGCATTATGTTTGCCCCACAGAGTCAACAGGGAATACCAGGGTATTTGTTAAATGCCATACAGTCATGCCAGTAACAAAATATCCCTTTGTCCCAGAGCGTCTGCTGTTACTAAACACAGTGGGAAGTGTTTGAATGATTTAAACACGTATTGAGAGGCGTTAAAATGTGTAAAGTATGGAATGACACGGTTATAAAAAAAGATTTTTTAAAATGATGGCCTTAAAGACATCATGTTTTAGTAAAGCAGAGCGTCTTTTCTAATGTCCTTTCAGGCAGTTAATTTTTTTTAAAATGACGCCATTTTAACCCATTCTTCTTTCCGTTTCAAGTAGCCTAAAATTCGGGCTTCTTCATTTTCAAATACACTTAACTGTATTGAAGTTGTGGACATCGAATCTATGAAAAGAGGTATCTTATATCCTGTTGCTGTCTTTTTCATTTGATTTCTTTTTATTTTACATAAATATTTTATGATGTAATATTTCGTGAAAATTGAAATATAATTTTATTACTTATGAAGTGACGTTCTTTATGTTAATTTTACTATGCCCGAGGCATTAGCCGAAACGCATACTGTCGTATTAGTTTAATAATTTAATAATATAGCTCAAAATTATTTTTCATAGAATAGTTTGTTTGTGAATAATGTATTTCAATTAGTTTTTTTATGGCAGTCTCATTCTATGTGATATATTACTGTGACAAGAGGAATCATTGCTAATGTTTAGAACAGAGAACAACGTTATAAATGAAACGCTGCAAAAATCAATTGATCTGTTACATATTACGGAGATCTCATTTTATAAAATTTTCCGAAGATGATGTATGAGTAATTGTCATTTTATACACTCTTTCCCGTCCTTTTGCTCACTCCATGTATATCGTTTGTTCTTTCGTTATCCATATCATCCATTCTCTCTCTCCCTTTCTGTGTGTGTTTCTTTCTCTCTCTCTCTCTCTCTCTCTCTCTCTCTCTCTCTCTCTCTCTCTCTCTCTTTTTCGACTGTAAATGTATAATTATTAATATACGCAAATGAAATAAATCCTAAAATTAAGTGCACTTTCACAACAAGAGAAACTCGTAAGTCGTTAGAATCTTTGGCATCTATGGGAATGATCACTTTAGATCAAAGCTCTAAGGCTGGAAAAAATGTTGTCAGGAACATGTACCAAATTCCGACCACAGTCCGACAACAGTCCGACCAATCTGACATAGGAATAGTAGAAAAATAGGACTACTCATGAAAAAAAAACATTTTTTAACAAAATTAATCACTTAAAAAAGTTTTCTATTTGATAGAATTTTTTTTTGCTAGAGTTTAGTTCCGATGGATGATAGATTTATATTAGGATTTTTAACGATTAATTTAAATTTAATCGTTGACGTTTGAAAAATTAACGATTAATTTATGGTTAATTTCGATTAAAGCCCAAAATTTAAATGTATGATATTATCTGTAACACTTATTAAATGTTCTTGTTGAAAATCTAAATAACACTGGAATGCGTCCTTTATATGTCATCTTTTAACCATCTACGCCAAAAGACAAGTGTGTTGACTTTACTTGGTTCAAGTGATGAGCGGGTCTAAGTGGCAATATCAACAGACGAGCTCAACAATAAATCACTTGGAACTGAGTAATTGGTAAGCACAAAACGGTCTTGGCAGAAAATGACATCATCGGATATCGGTGTTAATTAAGTTTCCACCATTATAGAGGGTTAATGGATTCAAGATATTTCATCTCCATTTTGTAACGCAGTAATTCTGCCGAAGAGCTGTCGTCAATTTCTGTCTTAATAACTGTCATTAGCTTAATACGCTGTTCATATGGTTTGATAAGTAGGCGAAGTGTGAGAACCATGGTAGGAAAACTTTATCAACATTTTGAACATTCCCGTCAGTCAATAGTTTAAAACCAAAATGTGCATGTAATTGTCTGGAAATTTGTTATTATTTTTCGGCCTGTATTTTTTATAATTATTATTACTTTTTTTTAATTTTTGACTTTCAGTAATTTGTAAATGATAGGTCAATTAAACGTTAAAAATAATTTAATCACAAAATTGTTTACAATTAATCGAGAAATGAATCGTTAATTTCCGCAGCCTTACTTTAAATGGATAGGGATGGATTAATTATTAATTTTATTATTCTTTTTCCTTACTAAATTAACTAATGCAGTGAGTAAAGGGGATTAACATATGATATATATAAATATTTGGAAACCGCTTCCCCAACATTTTGGTCAACAAAGCTGACGTCAGAATATAAACACTGGCAGGGTCAAAATGATATCAGGTTCTGTTATTTAACATGGAAATAATAAATCCCATTGTTGTGTGGGTAACTTTTATGGAGATTAATTGATTAATCACGCCGCGCCACGTTCGATCTCTGCTCATCGATTGGTTATGCTACAATGGTAATGAGTAAGTTTGTAGCTAAAGTGTTGCAATAGAAGATGGGGACTGGTCTGGTGTCCCAAACTAATTATTGATTTGAGCAATTACAGACTGGATTCAATCTGGCTGTTATAGAATATGTAGACCAAACATTTACTAACCGTGGGTGAAGAAGAGGCAGGAATGTTTTAGGAGTGAGAAGATAGCTTTCATTAATTAGTTGGGGATACACTTTGATGGTCTAAAGCCTAAGAAATGGCTTTCATATAGTCTGATACAAGTGAAGTCTATTTTGTGCCATTAACGCAACTGCTAAGCTTTTAACATTAATAGAATTTTAGAATTATGAATTATGAAGTGTTTGTATAAATGTCAAATTCACAAACTTATGTGACACAGACACACACACAGACACACATACATTAGGGCTAGTATCAGTTTAAAAAAAATTTGTTCCATTAATCGAAAAATTTAATCGATTAAACGATTTATTTTGTTTATTATATTTTATAACGCATCTATATATCCAGTTAAGTCATAATTCATTTTTTCGCGACCTTGGTTAAGTCGCGGTAATTATATGGCTTCCAATTTTTGTGACATAACACAGGAAATTTGTTTTTCTATGTAAGAAATAAAGAAGAAAACCCTTTTAGTTTACGTATTAAACAAAATGAGGGGTAGGACTGCAATCAGGCTTATAAAAAATTAAATGGAAAAGACGTAAACAGGGTAAGGGTTAGCCTAACCGGACGTAACAAAACAGCGAACGTTTCGGTAAAGAGCCTTTTTCAACGCCCATACAATACACAAATAAAACGAAAATAAAAATAAAAAATAAAATGAAGAAACTTAGCGGCGGTCAAATCCAAAGAATCCAAGAAAGTCTTGGATACTTTGGATTTCACCACGTATGCACGTCTAAATAAATAATAATAATGCGAGGGGAAAATATGTAAGTAAATAAAAACAATGTTTAAAAAAACAGGAAAAAAATATTAGGAATATTTTCTTAATTTTTATAGAATTTTATTGATCAAATTAACATTGATGGATTAAAAATTTTAACTATATATAAAGTAATCAATCATTAATTTCTGCAACCCAAATATATTTATATATACATACATATANATATATATATATATATATATATATATATATATAAAGTAATTATATAGTGTTTCAGAGAATTTACATATTATAATTATTTTATCAGTAAATGATAGTGATATATACTATACTTACACTCTTTTTTTGCGTAGTGTTATCAGTTGTATAGAGTCCGATGTTGTCAGAAATAAAAAGCAATTTAAACTTTAACTTAATTCAAATAGAATTACACAACATCGTTTGAATTATAAAGATATATTTCAAGAATTAATAAGTGAATAGATTGAAATTTGAGATCATATCAATGAGAACAGTCGTAACATTAACGAAGCTGAGGTGTCAAGAGAAGACACTAACAGTCAGAAAATACATGACGTCCTTGTATATCACATAGTGTCAGTGTGTGTAAAAATAGAAACATTCATAGTTCAAATAGCGATCAAGTTCAGTTCGATACTTATTGGAGTATTTACATTTTCTTTTTAATCAACTCAAAAGGATATGCTTGATTGAGAATAAAACTGTATTTTTACCGTTAAATGAAAGCATTCAAACGTGACCAAAAATTTTTTTTAAAAAGATTAAACAATCGATAAATTCCAGACCTTTAATGTGTACGGCGCTTTAAAAAATCTAACAACTAAAATTCTGAATAGAGCAATGTTTGCCTACACATTCCAAAGAAAAAGACGTGTTACTTACGTGGTATATGATATACAATATGAATATAAATGTATGAGCGCAGTTTGATTAATCGTTGCTTTCAAACATCTCATTGTTATATGTTTTTAATATGAAACTTGATAGCAAAGACCGTAATGACTAGTACTTTACATGAGTGGTATCTTTATTTTAGTTCACCTAGTGACGGGTCATTATTTGATATGTACTGTAAGGCACAATAAGACTACACGGTGACCTTGAGAAATTCCTACATAAAAAATCTGCCTGAAGCTTTACCAAAAGTTTGCATTGTTACCAAGCATTAACTTTACCGCACGATTGACGATACAAGTCCTGACCTGTGGTCAAATGAGATCACTACACGGGTGTCGACAATACGTTTCAAATAGAGGTCGTGTATTGGAATGGACGCAAAACCTTTTTTTCACTAAATTGACCTAGATGTTCTAAATGATTCAAATAATTACATTGACATCTTTTCCACTCTATTGTTTCATTGTTTGTTTGTAGTCCAGGTGCGTAGATTTACATTATGGTTTGGTGTGAAACTTTCGAAACTAACATCGGTAACAGAATTTAATTTTAAATATACATATACGAGCAAAATACCCGTGCTACGCTACGGGTTAGGCACAATAAGAATAACTTTGTTTGGTTTTGTGTCTCAAATTCTCCTTAAAAATGAATGTAAACGCATCAAGAAATTAAGGTAGTGATAAAACAAACCCCTTCTCATTAAAAACAACGATATGTGTGTCGAGAAAAAAAAAGTATTAATTTAAATATTACCCATCAATTTTGGTATTTCTGCTTTAATATAGCATCATCATTAAAATCCTTGGCTCTAAAGCCAATGTAGGGCCCTGGCTTGCTCCCCCACATCCTTCCAGCTACAGCCAATGTAGGGCCCTGGCCTGCTCAACCACATCCTTCCAGCTACAGCCAATGTAGGGCCCTGGCCTGCTAAACATCCTTCCATTCAGAACGATTGATGGCTTTTTTTTCACCATGCTCGAACCCCTTTAATAACGCATGCTATATACTCTATCAGAATAACAAATGTTAACAGTTTAAAAAATCTAACGGGCAAGGCTCACTTTTTTTTCACGTGAATCAAAACATGAAAAGAATATCTTTCCACATGATTCCTTTGCTTCTNGCCCTGGCCTGCTCAACCACATCCTTCCAGCTACAGCCAATGTAGGGCCCTGGCCTGCTAAACATCCTTCCATTCAGATCGATTGATGGCTTTCTTTCACCATGCTCGAACCCCTTTAATAACGCATGCTATATACTCTATCAGAATAACAAATGTTAACAGTTTAAAAAATCTAACGGGCAAGGCTCACTTTTTTTTCACGTGAATCAAAACATGAAAAGAATATCTTTCCACGTGATTCCTTTGCTTCTAAGAAAACACACATTTCATTTATAGTCTAAGCATGAAATTAGTTAAAGACGTATAGGATATTTTTAGTCAGATAATATTTGTGAAAATTGTGGCTTGGGGAAAGGGGAAAATATGGTTTATATGTTATCAAGGCACATGTTCCTTTAACGTGAATAAAAGCATAAGAACAATGCTGCTTTTTAAGAAAATGGTGAAAAATTGATCTACTTATAAATGTTATGTCAATCATAATATATTCTTGCACTTTTTTTTCTAATAGTAAAATTTCACTTTATATCAATCTTTATTCCCGTTGTATACTATTCATCTAATAAACTCAAAGCAGCTTGGCACATAACACGCATTTTCTTATGCTAGATCCTATTTATAAGTCGTAATATCCGTGATATTTGTTTACACTTGATATACTTACACCATAAAGAACAGATTTTACCCCAAAGCGTATGTCAAGCAAACGCATTGTTCGAAAAATGTACCCAATTTTTCAAAATGGATGGTTTATCATTCGTTAGGTCTTAGAGTAAAATACATGTTTTAAGATTACTTTTTTCATGGGAAAAGCTCCCCAAAACATTATTTCTATTTCTATGCTAAGCATGGCCTTAATGAAATTAATAGGATTTTTTTTATCGGCCAGATATTAATTATGTGAATATTGATGCTAAATTAAGGTATGTATGAGTTAATTTGTTTTAAATAAACATCTTAAATCGCAAGGTTTGATCTGAAAATGTACCCTGCGGTTTACTTTAGTTGTGCAAAAAGTATTTTCTATTTGGTGGTTTGACACTTCGACCCCGGACGATTCGACCCCGGATGGTTCGACCCTGGCTGTTAGACCACAGGACGTTTTGTTTCCAGGTCGTTTCGACTCCGGTCGGTGCGACCACGGAAGGTTCAACCCCGGTCGATTCGATCCCGGGGAGATTCGATCCCGGACAGTTCCACCACGGGACTTTTCGACCCTAGGGCGTTTTGACCCCGGACGTTTCGACGCCTTTCTATCTACACCGTAGAAATTTATTATTATCTTTGTTTGTATATATATACTTTTAAAAATACTGGTTGTCATGTTAGAGGCGCAACATTAGCAGACATAGAAAAAAGCAAATCACACACACATACGCACATAGCCCCTCCCTCCCACACACACACAAACAATGCACCAATAGACAACTCTACAGTTTTAACCATAGCACGTACCATAATATTGCATTATTCTACCAATAAGTCTTTTTT
>MUZC01000378.1:124469-172328 GCA_002072015.1 Radix auricularia | reverse complement strand
AAAAAACACACGTTGAATCGCAAGTTTGGGCTTAAAATTTTACACTCCTGTTTTTCTTAATCTTTGCAAAAAGGATATTATCAGTGGCTAAGAAATAGTGTCACTCATGGCTCGGCAATATTATAAATTCATGACCGAAGAAAAAGTTAACAAAGTTGCCCCTTTTAATAAAAATAACAATTTCGCTATTTAACCCCACTCTTACAACAGTGTATTAATGCTTATACACGTACCATTTTATTATTTAAAATCCCTTAGCGTTTACTTTCAATACGAATTTCATTAATGTCAGCTTATATTGAAATCGATCCAAAACACTTACTTGTATTAATTAAGCACCTAAGAGAAATACATCTTATTCCTAACAAATATTTGCAATTGTTTTTATTATAAATCACTTGTTAAGTGCTTCAAAAGCGGTCCCGTGTTAATTTTTCTATTAAGAAATTTCATTTTCTGTAATTTTGACTTGTTATAAGCCCGTATAAAATTTGTCTCCATCCGATTATATACTTAAATGAATAAAAGCTTATATTAAAATGTAAAATTGATATTTCGTCTGCAATGAAATTATTTCTTCACATTTATTTCTATAGTTATTTAACAAAAATTAAGAGAAATTAGTTCGACACATCTCTGAAAAAATCATTGGAGATTGTTCTTCTAATTAACAGTTTTTTAAGTCACATTCAATGACTTCCCGTTATCTTTTATTCAAGCACCAATGCAGATCGCATCGGCAGAAACTTGTGTTCATAAAATTAACGGAATTTTTCATAATCCAGTGCATACTTTAACTATACATAAACCATTACCTGGTAACGTCTTTTCAATATTTAATTTCACTTAAGCAATCTATGAAACAAATCGTTATTTCACAACTAATACAAACACACAGTCACACGCACACACAGACGCACATACACACATAAACATAAACACACTCACACACATGCATATTCACACAATCAGATTATAATCAAGATAAAAAAGTAACATCAAATAAATTAATAGAATAAAAGCTTCATGACGCCACTTAATGTTTTTTTTTTTACGGCGCGCAAAACCACACCCTCTGTTAATCTCAAACCCAAAATCATTATGATTTTTACGTCTATATTTTCAATTTTAAAAAAGTAATCAAGAGTTGCGTGGTATAGGGGCTTCTGACTGACGGACGCGCTTAGGCGCATTATTATATAGATTTAAAGGAAAATACAATGTTCATTTTACCTCACGGTTCTAATCATATTGAGACCCCAACAAGACAATATCATACTTGCTAATAACAAAAATAAAGAAACACATAATGAATATCAATATATTTACCATATGACAAAATGTAAACTTGCGTTCACTTCCGAGCTTTTGTCAGAAATTATCATCAACAATCTGAATAAAACTCATTCAGTTTCAGTTGTTTGGTCATCAAAGAAAACATTCGCTAAAGTCAATAATTATAACGTGAGAATATAATGTAAGACTCTGAATAATTGATCTCCTCCACACTTGAAAATTTTAAGTCCTACAGTTAAAATGTGCCAGTAGAATCAGCCTATAAAGAACACCTCTATTGAACAAGCCTAAATATCATGTATATAATTTTTTTGAATAAACACATTATCGACATATATTTTTAACGATTTCATTACAACATACCGCATGTACACATTAACATTGACGGGTACTTGCACTTTTACTTAGAATTTAAAAAACTTCTTCTTAAATTTACGTACAGTCTATTTTAAGCAGGGTAAAGAAAGAAAAGAAGCATTGAATTGAGAAGAAATCAAAAGAGAAAAAATTATTAATGGATTTTACCTTAAACTTGTCAATGGAATTCCAACCAGGGAACGAAACAAACAACTTAGCGGCTAAAAGCACCACGAGACCATCTAAGACAGTAGCGCATTTCTTCATGCCACTACCGCGTCACGTTCCATATTCATACACAAAACTGTACTGTCAATGCACTAAAAGTATTAAAAGGGGAGGGGGGTTGTCTTTAACACAGCTATTCTACAGTGAAACCCAAGCCCTATCCCGCTAGATCTGCCGTCCTGCTACTCCACCTGACCCCGTGAACAGGGTATTGAACGGGGCGCGTCAATAATCCCAGCACCACAATCAAACAGTAAACAACCCGTGGGCGCCCTACCCAACCTCCTCCCCACCCCCGCATCCCACTCGTCCCCTCCCTCGACATTGTCCAAGGGTTTTTCAGTTTACCTGGATGATTACATTGACAGAGACAATGTAGTGCGCTGTATCAGCCAGTGTCATGTTTACATCCCACATCGAACAGGGACAATGGACAAAGCTACTTACAAGGTGGGGGGGGGGGNGGGGTTAGCGGGGGGGGGTGGCTTCAGGTAGCGTTCAATAAGAAGGTGAAGCTTCACCCGGTAACTTAAATAATAAAGCCACCTCCACTGTAAGAAAAGATAAATGGCTTTTAGATTCTCAGGGGAGTGTATTATTTGCATAAAATTTCGTACCCATACAATTTAGCACAGCTTTTATAAAGATAATAGTGGAGAAGGCATTCTGATATACATTCAAAAAAATCATCCATGAATTAAAACTTTTGTCACCAAAATTAATTGTAAGGACACCTGACCTAATATTGTGTTACTTCAAAGCTTCTTTTCTATGTTTGCTTCACATTCCATTTATATACACTTTATACTTTCTTTTTTTAAAAAATGCGAACTTTAAGTATCCAGTTATAAGAACCACTGATTTTGACACAAGCTTTAGTGACCTAGATATGTCTTGGACAAAAATGATAGTGCTTGGTATAAGGTAAATTTGAGGAATACAATATGGGTTAAACGTTATCAGTCTTTAGTCTTTTCACTATAGAAAGTTAACTGTGTCTGAAATCAGTATTTTGCAGAGTTGCTTATATGTTCAATAGATAATATCAAGGACGAGTTAGAATGTAAACAAAGTTTTTGTTTTTTTTTTAAAAAATAAGGAGACGCTCTATCTATTTGTTGATATTTGACATAGGGAACTGTTTCTTTGGTCGGTTTGTTATAAGTCAAGTACATTGGTTGTAATACCAGCGTAAACGGGTGTTTTCGTAGGTTGTATCAAGGTTGGCTGTCTATGGTTAGGCTGATGTGCTGTGCCCATGGCTGGTTACTTGATTGGATGGTTACTTGGTTGGCTGGTTATTGATTGGCTGGTTACTTGGTTGGCTGGTTACTTGGTTGGCTGGTTACTTGGTTGGCTGGTCTAAGGTTAGGTCGGCTGACGTGTTGTACCTATGGCTAGATGGTTGGCAAATTACTAGATTGGCTGGTCTAAGGCTGGACGGCTGATGTGTTGTACCAATGACTAGATGGTGGCTGGTCTATGGTCTATGGCCGCGTTGTGCCGATGGCTTAAAAGCTAACCGTTTTGTTGCCTCATCTGTAAGAAGAAAGGCTGATTTCTTGTGTTGGTGGTTGGTAAATATGTGAATCTGCCTGACAGGTTGATTATTTGTTGTCTATTGGTTATAACTGGTAGTTTGAGTGGATTTAGTGCCAGTTATCTGCACGCTAGAGTTGGTGTGATTACTGGTGTAGTGCATATTATAGGTCATCCTTAAATTTGTTCTTTGGTTATTCAAGAAAAAAAAAACAAATGAGGACATTAAAAAAAAACAAATGAGGACGTCTTGAATCTTGCCGGTAGATCGATATCGGCCTCATGACTGCCCACAATGGTAATTGATCCGTTAGTTTTAAGACACAACAACTTTGTCCTGCTATTACCGCGCCCTGGTGCATCTCATTAACTTCGTGTCTCGTTGTCGTGAGCCACAGTGGCGTAACAACAGGCGGCCAGTACAGCTGTGAGTCCAGTTTGGCAGACTGGCCTGAAGGGCAGGGACTAACATGTTTGGATAGCCTCGAGAGGAATATCTTCTCCTTGTAATTATGAAATAACAAAACCTGTCAGTGTCAGCAAACAAAAAGATTTTCAGGGGTGTTTAATTTCGAGTAAACCTAGTGGCGTTGCAGTTAGTGTGTGTTGTCCCATAACCTCGTGGTCGTAGGGGTTCTAATGTTTTCCATTTAAACTTTCTCGGGGCTTGGTTGACCTCGCGGCGCCCATCTCCTCTCCAGGTCAGCAGAGGACTTTAGAACAGCAGCCATTCATCAACATTTTTATATCGGTGTTTCAGTTAGAACCTTGATTAAAATAGAAGAAAGGATAGATAAGATATTTATAACCTGTGTAAAAATCGATAGAATTTAATCATCATTCCCAGTGAAATTGAATATTTTGGTGAAATGAGCATTTCCTAAAAATCAACATTGTATAGTACGGAACAAAATTCATCTGTATATCTGGCTCCATTCATCAGTAGCTCTAAGTTTACCTTGCACGTAATATATTTAAAAAAAACAAACAAACATTATTTTGTTGTTTTATTTTGTTGCCGTTCCCTGACCCATGTCTAACTCAAAAATGAGCTGAGTTTTTTGTCTATAAAAGTTACGCGGCACGCGCTCTTCATTTTGTCAGCCATCCGGCCGGAGCTAAACCTTTAGTCAGCCAACCGGCCCGCGCTCATCATTTTGTCAGCCATACGGCCCACGCTCATCCTTTTGTCAGCCATCCGGCCCACGCTCATCATTTTGTTCAGCCATCCGGCCCACGCTCATCATTTTGTCAGCCATCCGGTCCACACTCATCATTTTGTTAGCCATCCGGCCCACGCTCATCATTTTGTCAGCCATCCGGTCCACACTCATCATTTTGTTAGCCATCCGGCCCGCGCTTATCATTTTGTTCAGCCATCCGGCCCACGCGCTTCATTTTGTTCAGCCATCCGGCCCGCACTTATCATTTTGTTCAGCCATCCGGCCCGCGCTTATAATTTTGTTCAGCCATCCGGCCCGCGCTTATCATTTTGTTCAGCCATCCGCCGCCGCGCTTATCATTTTGTCAGCCGTCCGGCCGGAGCTAATCCTTTAGTCAGCCAACCGGCCCACGCTCATCCTTTTGTCAGCCATCCGGCCCGCCGTGTAAAAGTTTTGTGACCTATGGTCTAGACGATTTATCAGACTACTCACACAACTAAACAATGAACGTTCAGTCCTTGAGGAAATAAGTTAAGCCTCTTTAAATCAGGGTAAAGTGACCCAGGATTGGAAACTAGCTTATGTGACCCACATCTCCCACATGCAGACAAACACATACTTTTTTTTTCTTTAAATGGAGATAAAACACCCTGTTATTTATTCAACTTTTATCATTTAATAGTATTATGTTTAAATCAACAAAACACACTAAATGTAGCAGATAGTTAATTGCATAGACAAACAAACGGCTTTAGGAAAATCAAGAAAACACTAGGACAATATGTCTGATCTTTGCCATTAGCCTTTACATATGTTTTATTGTTGATTTAATTAATTAGTATTCGAATATCTTGTAATTTTAAATATATATTTAATAATAACTATGGTATCACTCGTCAAAAATGTTGGAATTTTTCAAAATAAATATATTTCAGTTGCAATCTATTAAATTTTTTTTTAAAATATACTTCAGAATAAAAAATAATGTAATATTGAAATTTCATTTATTTATTTTTTTTTTTTTATTTAATTGATTTATATTTGATTTTAACAATTTTGAATAGAGTTATTTTTGGTGCGCTGCTTTTTAAAATTAGTAGCATCACGGACGTCCCGGACGGACGGACGGACAGAACGTACATTGCAAAATATGTATAATAAAGTTTCATTGCTTATGCCTCATGATGTTTCAGATTTTAAGAAAAAATCTGTTGTGCTTAAATATTCGGAAACCATGTGTAGAGTAGCAGCACGAAATTTGATAGGTGCCACGTGACCAGAGCAGAACTGTTAAATTACAGTAAGAACAAATAACCAATAAAACTTGTTGTCCAATAATTTTAATCAAATGATATATTTAAAAAAAAAGAATTATAATCCATATATACAAATGGTTACCTAAACCTAGAAATTTAATTTGGGTCTTAACCACAAATTACATTAAACAGGTAAATGATAATCTCTGTTCTTGACAAACAAAACTTTAAACAAAATGTTTTTTAAAATATTATTTAAAAACAAAAAATGTTTTTAAGGTAGGCAAATACAGCGGAATTTTTTGAATACAAATAAATTGCTCTTACCTCCCTTTCAAAATAGGAGCTACGTGCTGTGAACATTTCCTTGTGTACTGCTTAAGCCCGTCCCTCTCTTCTTCTTACTGTCTTATTCTTCCTGTGAATAATTCAAGTTTATATATGGCCAAGTAAGTGACCAATATTTTGTTTTAGACAGAGTTCATCCAGACAGCCTAAGTTAAAATTCCACAATAATGCCCCTTTAGATTTATTAAGACTTCCTTAGGACCTGAATCAATATAATATGTTGTTTTTAGGACAGCTATCCATTTATTGGCGGCTGGGTAGCGAAGTCAATAGTGCGCTAGCCTCACAAGCTGAGGGGCGTGGGTTCAAGCCCACGAAAAGCCACTATAAAAAAAAAAGTTATGCAATGACTAACGCTTAGAAAGTCCTCCGCTGACCTGGAGAGGGATGTGCGCCGCCAGTGTCTATTAAGCCCGAGAATATTCTAATGGAAACATTAGAATCCTCTACGACCTCGATAAAAAGAGGTTATGGGACTAAAAAAAAAAAAATCCATTGATTTAAATTTAATAGTTAACTTTTGAAAAATTACCGAATCGATAATTTTGATTGAGCTAAAAATAAGATGCATGACGTCATTAAACTGAAAATTTCAAGGGACGTAACAAAAACAGGCCATTAACATTATTTTAATTTAAATAAAAGAGCTTATTTTAAAGTTTACACTTACGATATTCTTTTTTCGATGGAGATGTTTGTATGTAAAAAAGCAAACTATTATTGATTATTAATAATTAATCATTTATCAATAAATCGGAACAATTATTTCAAACGAACTCTTCAATTTAATCGCTGATTTATCGATTAAAATACTTTTCATCAATAAATTTTTTTACAGATTAGTCGAGAAATTAATCGTTAATTTCCGCAGCCCTAATTATTTTATTTCAATATTCTACAAATTAGGACGTATTTTTTAATCCGCTGTGTTATCTTTATAGGCCACGTTAGACTGTGGGAAACATCCAAACAATGGTTGTCGTCTTTGAGCACATGTGATCACTTTTAACGTGTTTTTTCATCTTTAAAAGCACCAAATATTTTTGAATATTTAGATCCTTGAATATAATTTGGTTAGAGTTCAACAGAGTAACGTCTGAAGTAGGTCAACAAAAGATGCATACGTTAGTGCAGGTTCGTTTAAAAATAAAAAGCGAAGAACTGCAGATCAACTAAAGTTGACAATGTTTGCTTACAGGAATAAGTTTGTGATTAAAGTCCATAAAGTAAGGGTAGATCTATATGAATCTCAGCAAGAACAAAGTATAGCTCAACCAAAGTTGAATGAAAATCAGCAGAATTGACGTATAGCTTTGCTTTGATTGTTTCACGTATTGTTGAGCCTTTTCGTCAATGAGGTGCATCGACCGATCATCGTTGACGTCTGCTATTCCTACAATGGCATAGGCCACCTAGTAGAGGCCTCCAGGCATCTCTATCCTGGGCAAGCTTCACCAGGATCTTCCATTCATTGTCAATTTTCTTTATATCTGCCTCCTATTCTCAGCGCCAAGTATTTCATGGGTAGCCTCTTTTCCGTTTACCATGTGGGTTTCATTTTAAGCTCTTGCCTTGTTGTATTAGAAGCATGTTTTTTTTTGTGTTTGACCAATACACCTCCATCGCTTCTGAATTATCTCAATTGGCTTCTGTTTTATCCGCTGCCACACGCATAGTTATCTGAAAAAAAATATTCTACTACATTTGAGGACGTCTAGATAATTTTATGAAAGAACTATAGTGCAGCTGGTATTGGCTAAACATCAATAGATTGCAAACGATAAAAGGTCCTAAGAGTAGCGTGTAGCCGTCAAGAGACCTAGTAAAATAGATTAAAACCGTCAAAGGCGAGAACAAAAGGATTGTATTGCCGTGAGTATAGCGGACCACCTGTTGTTAGACTTGCCCCAGTTTCACGTGTGCTTGCATCTGTGCACTCACATTAACCGGTCGGCGTGATGAGCTCGGCAGTGGTTCTAAAACGGTTTTCTGTGTGTGTAGGGGTGATCAATTTTGATATTTATTTCGATGAGAGCTAAAGGCTATTTGAGGGTCACCTAAAACTAAAATTTTAACTTTATTTTTTATATCTGCAAATGATTTTAATTGTACTCCTATTAAAACGAGAATGCTTACCTCCACCCCCCCCCTCCACCCAACTGCTTCATTAACTGAATTGAAATCTCAGCACTAGGTTAATGTTTGCACTTATTTTGGGGTATTTACTTTAGTCATTAGGAATACCATAAAACCGTGATGTAGGGAAACAAAACTGTCGTGGAAATAATGTGACAAGAATTTTTACAAGAAATTAAACAGGGAAATAGAAAAAATGTAAAAAATGTATCTGCTTTAAAAAAAGCAATTTTCACATTTCAAAAAGTAACAAAATATGACACATAATCAACGAATCACATAACATGCAAACATATGCATGACCTTACAGCTAAACATTGTTTAATTTTATTTAGTTTCCGACATGTAAAATCTTTTTAAAAATATTTAAAAACAATGTATGTACTTATTGAGGATCGCTTTCATTCACGAAATTAAAAAGTGAAACATGAAGATAATTATTGTTTAAACACACCAGCATCAATGGGGAGGTAACCAGGGCTTTTATTGCCGTGTCGCCGGGGCATAGTTTTGGCCCTTGCCTCATTGTGTAGCTGGCCGTTGTGTTTGTTATTGGTAGAGATCTACTGTGACGTTGTTAGCCAACACCAACTAGTTGGCAGACTATTGATTAAGAAACTCATATTCATCACTCGTGACCAGGTAAAACTCAACGTGTTTGATAATCACATTTTGAATATTTGTATATTAAGACCTTATGCGCTACTCCGCTTCTACATTTGTTCAAGTTCGATAAGATGCACTATGGAAGACAAATTTCGTGCTAGTGAAGAGTTTTAAAATCATCAAATTTGAACACCAATTAAAAATGTTTATTTAATTTTTAAACGAGACATTAAAGATAATTTATATTAAACTCAAATTTTTGAGAATTATAATTGAAATAAAATGTTCATCTAAGTTAAAAAAGTAAATATATGTATATATTCAGTTTTAGTACTGGCCTACAGTGAACAAACTTTAAAAAGGGCCATGAGTGTGACGGTACGTAAAATATCGACACACACATGATTATCGTGGTCTGAAACTTATCGGAATTTGATATCCCACATTTGGAATCTGTTATTATTAATGTATAGATGAAATAATTTTAGTATTCATGACAATTCTAAAAAAAAGTCTAAATTTTTCAAAAGACTTTTTGATAAATTTAACATCAATGTGGATGAGAAATGTGTTAACAAAATCCTTTCTTATAGATATTACAGTATTAAATCTTTTAGATGAAATTTGAAATCATCACTAAAGATAAATACAACAGAGTGAACCGATCGCTATAAATGCACGTATTTGTAATAATATTTACACTTAGTTTGTTGGAAACTTACATACTGTAATAAGCCTTGTGACTTTGGACTCTGGAAGAGTTAATCAATTCATCAAATTGTTTCTCTAAAAAGTTTTATAATTATTTTTAATTAAATATCTTGATTTTAAATAATTGATTTAAAATGTATTAACATTCCTTGATCTGTTCTTTAATTATTACAAAATATCACATTAAATCATTGAAACAGTTTGCTTTTTGGGGAGGACTTGAAGAGTGAATCTTGGTTGAAATCAGACAGACAAACGTTATATAAGGCGACAGACAAAGCCATTTCTCCAGACTTTCTGATAGCCCTCATCCATTCCATCGTTTGAATTCATGTTGTTAATTGTAATCCGATGGCGGAGATTAGTAACGGCGACACGTGGTGTGTCTAGTCATCACCCATGACACAATGAGGCTATTGTATAATCAGGTTAGATACGTGTAATGGGTGAGAGGAGGGGGCCAGCCAATAATTTTACCAGTTTGTGCTCGAAATGAAACATGTTTTCATGAATATTTTTGGCATGTTAAGGCTGCGTAAGAACAAGACAAAAAATTGAGAAGACAACATACGATCTAAACATTTCTTATCTAGTTTGTCATCTGAGCGCTTCAATTTGAAACTGCATCAACGGATGCAAGTTTACATGAATCACAAGAACCTTTTTGGGAAACGTACAGATTAAGATGAGTGTGGTTTTTTGAGTTTGAAATAAACTTTCATTTTCACATCTTAGGAATGCGACACATAGATCAGCTATTAAATACAATAATAAAGTAGCGGACACCCAAACATCAAATTTAAATCTAATGATTTTAATAGAAGACTTTAAAGATGCAGCTAAACGGTGGCAAAGTCGTAAAGTAGAAATAACAAAAATACGACCTTGAATCAAACTGTTTGGTAATTTTCACAAAATATTTAAGGAACTATTAGATTTAAATTATCACTAATTAACAAATTAGCAAGACTACAAATGGCTACATATTTAAAAGATATTGTCAACAAATTAGAATTCTGTAACATGGACAGTTTTGTTTGCTTTTTTGAAAAAAAAAAGTTGTTCCAGGAATGTTATAATTTTAAAAATCTAGTATTTAGGCTCTACAATTTTTTGTTATGTGCTTAATACAACAAAACTTCCAATTATAAAAAAAACATTAGATTCAATCAAAAATATCAAGTCTGGTTCACATTTTTACGTAAATGAAAAAAACACGATTCTATTCAACATATGTATTGCATATCAGAATATCGATATAAATAAATCAATACAATTAATAACTAGTAATAATTGCATTTAGAAACATCCTAAAAGTAATAATAATAATAATAATAATACAATATCCTATTCCGGCATGAAATTTACATGATCTTGTTTTAATTGACAGAAATGGATCGAATCTTTACATTCAGTTTAACTTATTATCTCCAGTAATACTGATATTGGTTTTGACCCATTTATTCTTATTTTATAGGCCCTCATAAGTTTTAAAGAATTCCATTTTGCCGTTTATAACTTTGTTAAAACCGCTTTATAGATTTACGGGACATATTGAGTTATCGGATCTTTGTGCTCACACCCCCGTGTGTAATGACTTCTATCGATCATCACTCGCCCTGACGTCACAGTCGGTGAAGCGCTCATAATTTCCCCACTAAATCAACTTCTGTACTCCTTAAACTTTGATAATCTTCATAAACATCATTTTTTAAGTGGGTCACTTATTATAGCTATGAATTTTGAGAACATCAGATGCATCATAAATACATATAAATATCAGCCAACGGGTTATTGAATATTTGTGTATCGTGATTTGTAAAACTTGTTTTCTATATCTTAACACTTTACGGGAACATGGAATATACGATTTTAATTATATATTTATTTGGAACTCATTTATAGAATTTTTAAACGTATTTTCAAAATTTAGAAAAAAATGATTTTTAGGGCTGATGACATTAATGATCAATTAATCGATTACATAAGAAGGTTTTCATCCGTGACCGCTTTAAAAAAATAAGTTTTTCACCGTTGTCCACATTAAATGAAAAGTTTCTCATCTCTATGGTCATTACAAACAGGTTGCATTTGTGATAGTATTTTAAAAAATAACTTTTTTGTGTAGTTACCAGCACTATGTGCTCAACAGTTATTAAGATACTTTTACATGAGCACTGTATACAATTGGGGGTGTTTTTTTTTGTAATAAATAAAAGCTTTAAATTGAACATTATGTATTTTTGCTTATTTCAGAATTATTTTTTTTAAAAATGTAACAGATGGTAAAGTATTATAAAATATTGATCGTCTCTTCAAGTTGGTTCATAACTTTAGCTTATGCATTGCATTTGCTGAAGAAAAAACTTACTTTAAATAAATCTCCTACAAAAAATTTTTTTTTAAAAAATCGACGTTTTTGTGTTATAATAGCAGGATCACAGAAGCAAAACCCTGTTTAAATTCTCAAGTAGTAAACAGGAAATTAAATCAGAACCATATAAATTGTGTATTGATCTGTTGTTAGTGCGTGTCCCCGAGCGCCAGGTGAACACTGTTCACTTCAGACAGGACTAAGATTGGCGTGGGAGTCATTGCTGGAGAGATCCAAGCTGACAGGGCACTGGTGAGTACTTTGAATAACTGGGACGTTTTCAAAATTTATTATATAAAAAAATGAAATCAATGTAAGCGGCGGTAAATCATGACTAATTAACAGGCCAAATCCAGTTCAAATGCTCTTTTCACACATAGGAAATATCGTATTGTTTTTTTTTTTAAATATCGTTATTATATTTGTTATTTTATGTCAATTTATTAACTTGTTTACAGATTTGTATTATATCAACATGTAAACATTTAATTAAAAAACGTGCAAATTTCTAGGAACAATAAACGGAAAACGTTTGAATTCGTTAATGAAAAGTTATGACATTGTTATAATTTTATATCATATAGAATATTATGATATAACACAATAATTTAATTTCCAGCCAACATGAGCACCAACCATAATCCGGTCCAACTGCTATGTTTGATTCTGACCCTGTTCGTTACCATAGTAACCACACTTGTTGTCTTCTCTTCATTGGCCAGGCAATACAACTTTCAAGAACGTGAGTCAAACATTTTTTCTTACATATTCCTTTAAGCTACCAATTAGATTTATACAAGATTCATTTTAATTGTAAAATCAACTTTATAAAATTGAAAATATCTGCCCAAAAAATTGAAGCATGAATGTTTCTAGAAGCTCTTTATCAGTAAAAAAATAAATCATAATCATAAACAATTCAGCAAAACATTACAAAAGTAACCATTGTATTCTATATACGTGGTCCTCTTTACTATTACTGAATGACTACTTGACTAACAACATCAGTGAGGGAAAAGTTACACTCATGAATCTAAGGACGTTAACTCAAGAGGGAAAGCAAACTATCTCGTGAACGTATTGTCTCATTATTTTAAAATTCGTTTGCACATACGCCCAGTCACATAACAGCAAAACAAATCCTATATAATAAAAGGTAGTTGTCTGTGCGGTCCTCGAAAGCGGTTGGTTCCTCAAACTCCTACAGACTCTTGCAGCCAATCTCAAGCGGAGAAAACTTAAATCTCATTTCTATTTTGAACAAATTTACGTGGACTTTCAAAACGAGTTATTTTTGTTGCAGTATTTCGTCATTCAGTACTGTGTTCTTATCTAAAAGTATGTCACTCCTGCTAGTCACTATTGTTACTCCTAGACAACATGCCACCGAAACGACGGAGGAACTTCCTTGGACGGCCTTTAAAGCTCGTATACAATGAAGCATGCGTTGTAAGATGTACCGACGCAAATCTTAAAACAAGCTTTCCATTCGAATACTAAAGAGGGCGTGTAGACCTGGGGAATGCACCGCTTGCATTTATTTTACGAGCTTTTAACTAGACGTAATTTGAATAAAATATGTTTATTTTTGTTTTAACTAAATTACTTGTTTTTTGTGGTATAATGGATGTATGTCAGATTGATATAAGTGAAGTGTCAAATTTTTACCTCTTTTTACAAATTGCTCAAGAAATGCGCTTTAACAACTTAGCACAAAGTTTCTTAGAAAAAGTTTCTTAGACTGTCATACCGATGGTCACGGGTTCGAATCCACACAAAGTTGAGGATTTGTTCTCGCGGCCTGAGGAGTCCCCGAGTCACCCAGCTCCGAATGGGTACCTAACTAGACAATAGTTAGGCGGCTGGGGTAATGCGTGGAACCCCTTTAGCCGTGGCCTGTGACCGCTGCATCTCTTGCCAACAGATCATCTCTCATGGTCTGTGGACGCAATTATCTTCTGCATAGAAGGAGCGTCTGTATATCTAAGATAAACTTAGGGGAAAAAGAAAAAACTTTATTTGCATGACCAATTGCCTGAACTTGTTAGTTTACAACCATGGGTTTAACCAGAGGCGTCACTCGGGAAGGGATTGTGTGGACCGCATCGGGTGACACCAACACTGGGGGGGGGGGACCAAAAAAATTAACAGTCTGTATGTTTCCGTTAATTTTTGCTTGTGGACTCGGAGAAGGTCTATTGGGTAAGTCGTGAGGGGATGGCACCATGAGCAACTGCACTGGGTGACACCAACCCTAGTGACGCCACTGGGTTCAAGTGTCAATATAGTGATGCTAGATCTTCTTTCTGTCTCAAACGCCTTGTGCAGTTTATGGGCAGGTCAATGACCTGAAATATAAGTATAAGAAAATTTTAGTCTCAAATTTGTGGAAACCGTAGAATATGGAATTTGGTCTTAAATGAATTGTGAACTTAAACCCATAATTTGAGATCTAAAATTTGTGTAGACTGATTATACTGATCTTTGATGCCTCAAAGTGTAAACACAAAAATAAAACAACACAAGATCTTTGGTCTCAAAGTCACAGTGCACTTTACGACAAAGTCTGTGATCCCAAATGGGAAACAGCAAACAGAGATTTTGTTGTTAAAGAAACGTGTTGTGCTCTCTATGCTCAGTTCTATGATCGTTAATGTGTGTACACATTACCCAAAGTTTAAGGTAATATAACATTTTTCAGCACACCACATGTAATATCGATTGATAACTATATACAATAAATAAAAACTTAAACTTCGTTCTTTAAATGTCAGCTGTAAACAATGTTTATTGATTAATGCAGGTAGTGACAGATGTAGGGGTATTGTATGCCCAGCGGACGTGTCATAGATTTTTTAGCGCATTTTCGAGAAGTCAAATGCGCTATTGCACCCGTTTTGTCCGTCCGTCTGTCATCACCCTTGATCTCAGCATCCATAAGTCCTAGACCCATGAGGTATATATGTTTTTTTTATGTCCTGACCTGCCATTTGTGCATCAACACTCAGTTACTCGATCCGTTAAAAAACACCGTTAAAACTACCAAAAAATATTTCGAATCGAGAGGTAACACTAGCGCAGGGAACGGCCGCCATTGCCGGAAGTCGAATACATAGTATTTCAAGCATTGAAGAGTGGTGCGAAAGCGTGCAAAAGAATTAGTTTTTTTAAGTTGACGTCATTAGAATATGTGTAAAAGTTTAGAGAGTTTTACGTCATCATTTGTGGTGACTTGTAGTTAGATTAAAGAGAAAATAAAATTTTTTAAAATGTAAAGAAATGACTTTTAAATAAAAAAAAATGTCAGGTATATTCATTACACAAGAAAATTCATAAAAATATGTCTAAAATCTAAACACAATTACTGATAACTACATAATGCTGATATCTAACATAAGTACTGATACATAATACGAAAATGCGCTAACACGTCCTGAGTTCCAATAGGGACCAGGCTTAACATGATTTTTTAAAAGTGTTTTGATTGGACTTGAGTGTTTTACTATAACATTTATGAATAGCGGATTAATATTCAAAGTTGGTTAATTTAAAGAATTTTGGAGGAATTTGATACATTGTGAATAAAGGATTAAAATAAGTAAACAACATAACAAATAAATTTTGGGCTCAATGTCGAATACATGAAGTTAACAATTTACAAAAGTACCTACTTTTTTAAAATTAGAGAACTTATTAAAGTGACTTGAATTATCTTAAACGGAATTCCTCAAGGAACAAGAGATTACATGACTGGTAGGGATTAAGTTATAATTATTGTCAAATGATAGAACTTCGAAATCATCAAGCTAGAATTTGAGTTTCGCTAAATCAATTAATTAATGGGGAAAATCCAAGAAAAACCGATTTTTATTAATGATTTCAAGGGAAGCAAAAATTAAAACATTCCAGGAACACCTCATATTATAGAAAGTCACGAAGACTTATTCTTAAAGCCATATTTAGCATTGTTTCGTGTTTTAAGGTTTTAAAAGCCCAATACACATGTCTTTACAACTATACTATATTCAATATGCACACACCTGTATAACCTAAAAATATTTTGCACTTCATATCTTGAGCGATTCAATAGCGTATTCCTATAATTAATTCCACTGGAGCAACTCTTTTCAAATTGTCATTACCTCAACTCAGGTTCGTAACAAATTGACTGCATTGTATATTAGGTCGGGAACAGCAAAGAATTCATTGAAATGAGTACACAATATGAAGCTGTCAACGTAGATGGGGAAACAGGTAAACAAGGTATGAGTTAGCCTGGCAGGACGTAACAATGCTTTAATTGACTTTTTGGATTTCACCGCAGCTAAATCTTTTATTTTTCCTTTCTTTTTAATCGTTTTATTTTTGCATTGTCTGTTCGTAAAGGAAGGCTCTCTGCCGAAACGTTTGCTGTATTGCTACGTCCTGTCAGGCTAACTCATTCCCTGTGTACCTGTTTCCCATTCACTAATTTATATGCCTTATTGCTTTCTCCCCCACTTTGGTTCACAACATCAAATGCGCGCCCAATCTATTGTCTCATCCTCAGCTCTGCCCAATCTGCTCCTGCACGACCTGCAATACGTATCCACCACAGAGCTAAGCCCCATCTCCCCGGCCTCTTGGATCCACCCCATCTGGGCGGTCATATTGCTGTGGCAGCTGCTGTGGTCAGTCCACGGCGTCGTCAGCATCTTCCGGACCACGGCCGGTGTGCCGGTCTACACAAGCCCTGTTCTTTTGTCTATACCGGTTTTACTTATCTTTGTCTTTGCCTGCGGATTTGTTATAGCATGGTTCATTCTATACGACAGTAAGTTATCGTTATAGCATGGTTCATTCTCTACGACAGTAAGTTATCGTTATAGCATGATTCATTCTCTACGACAGTAAGTTATCGTTATAGCATGATTCATTCTCTGGGACAGTAAGTTATCGTTATAGCATGATTCATTCTCTACGACAGTAAGTTATCGTTATAGCATGGTTCATTCTGTACGACAGTAAGTTTTCGTTATAATAATAGTAATAATAAAAATAATAATAATAATAATAATAATAAAATGATAATTTATATAGCGCTGTATCCCAGCCAGGAACCAGGCTCACAGTGCTTCACAAGGAGACAACACTACATACACTAACCAAATAGACACCCATATCACACCAACTACACAAATGAAAATACGTAGTACATCCGCTACGTTAATCACTAAAAAAGAAGTGTTGTTTCATTAATTTTTCAAAATAAAGTCCGAAAAAACGTGTCCCAAGCGCAGTCCTGAATACGTGTGTAGTGTATTGGTCGTCCACCTGTGTGCTGTCGGGCATGGCTATTGTCATTATCCGCTTCATGGGCTTGTCCGAGCATTGATGGTAGGAACAAAGATGGCTGACCTTGTAGTCAAATCAAAGCGTTTAGCTTCGCAAAGATAAATACAAATAATCCAACATTTTCAGAAATGAAATTCATTGCTTGCCCGAAACAGGGATCCATAATAAACATCCTGATTCAGAAATAATATGAATTACACGGTTCAAAAAACAAAAATCACAGTGAAAGAGGTGTATGGTTATAGCATGGTTCATTCTCTACGACAGTAAGTAATTCATGTTTACCGGTAATTAATTTCTTGGGTATCAACTTGGTTAGTTCAGAGTAGAAAACGATTTCGTTTATACCAATGGTGGCGAACCTTTTGGGGGCCCCGTGCCCAACATTTAACCAAAACCGACTTATTTACGGCAAAGTGGAAACACTCAAATGAAAGCAGGAAGATGATTTGATTTAGCTGGTTTGTTTTAGGAAGTAATATTTTTGTGGCGTGTCGGATAATGCGGATCTGCGTGCCGACTATGATGGCACGCAGGAAAGGTCGGCCAAGGGGAATAGGAGGCCCTAGACGAATCGAATTTGATGGCCCTAAATGTAACAGAGAAATAAAAAATAAATAGGGAAAGATTCTTGTTCGAAGCCCCACTAATGATGAGACTAATTGGAGGCCCTAGGCGGCTGCCTATTTTGCCTATGCCTAAAGCCGGCCCCGACGCGAGCTATAGGTTCGTCATCGTAGCTCTATACAGATCCAAGAAAGGAAGTTTCCAATAAAGACATTGATTTTTTTTTTTTTTATATAATAAAGACATTGAATTAAACAATAAGGTGGTGATTTTCTCAAAAGATGTCTGTCTTTGACGGTACATTTGATCAAAGTAAAAAATCTTGTTGGTGTTACACTTTAACGTTACACTATTAAAAAAAAAAAAAAACATTAAATTTTTTTTTTTTAAATAAAAAATAAAAACAACAACAACAAACAAACAAACAAACAAACTTATTATTTAAACATAACATTATTTTTTATTCCATTTTATTTTATGTTTAGACATTTAAAAAATAATTTGAATTTAAATTATCGGTAATGAAACAAACGCAAGAAAATTACACATAATCCGTGCTTTCTGTAGGGCCGTTGGTTAAATCGATGTTACGGTTCCTTTAAAATATTCACATAAAAAAATACAATTAATATTCAACAGTCAGGTAATTGATAAGGACTTACCTTGATGGGAACGTAAGTGCGGTAGTTCCCAATGAATCGCGCTATTTAATGATCAAAGCTGTTTGAGATTATTACGCCTTATTTGAAGCAGAGAGAGAGAGAGAGAAAGAGAGAGAGAGCGAGAGAGAGAGAGACATATTAAGCAACACACACTCCCAAAGAGAGACATTAATAATATTTTTGTTTCTAAGCAAAAAGTACCAAAGTCATTCAGATTATAGCACTTTTAACTGCTAAAATATTTTTAATCCATTTTTTAAATTATGTCTGTAATTTCCCTTTGCCAGGATTGTACACGTCCATATCTTGTCCTTTTATTCTGGTCACCTCCCTGCTAACCTGGATTTCCTACGGATTCTCAGCACACAGCCTAAGCAACAACGTTTATCGTCTCAGGAAGTCTGAGCGTACAACAGATATTTGGGTTCATCGACTCCTAGTTCAGGTGAATGGGGACTTGAAAGAAGAACAGCACTAATAGGGGTTAACATTACTGATAGGGGTTAACATTACTGATAGGGGTTAACATTACTGATAGGGGTTAACATTGCTGATTGGGGTTAACATTGCTGATAGGGGTTAACATTACTGATTGGGGTTAACATTACTGATAGGGGTTAACATTCCTGATTGGGGTTAACATTGCTGATAGGGGTTAACATTACTGATTGGGGTTAACATTACTGATAGGGGTTAACATTACTGATAGGGGTTAACATTGCTGATTGGGGTTAACATTGCTGATAGGGGTTAACATTACTGATAGGGGTTAACATTACTGATAGGGGTTAACATTACTGATTGGGGTTAACATTACTGATTTGGGTTAACATTACTGAATAGGTCCACTGATAGGGGTTAACATTACTAAGTTGGTTCACTGATAGGGGTTAACATTACTGATTGGGGTTAACATTTGTGATTGGGGTTAACATTACTGATTGGGGTTAACATTACTGAATAGGTTCACAGATAGGGGTTAACATTACTGAATAGGTCCAAGTTAATGCATTATGGTTGAAATGTTTGTACTATTCTTATGTACAATAAAATTTCTTTAAAATAATGGGCATTATTTATAGGTAGTAGTTTTTGTTCGCATATAACAGCCAAATGCCACTCGCTAGCTTATTCACACGAGATTTTGAGATCAACATGACTTTACAAACGTGAGATTACTGGCTTAATTAATACGATTGTTTGAAAATAAAATAAAAGAAACCGTGTTAAACATTCATAATTTTTATGTTTAGTAACATAAGCAAACATTATTTTGCTCAGTAAGAGTAAATTTTATCTTTGGGCATTTAAATGTAAAATAAGAGGTTTGTTTAAAGAAAAATGCATTTGATTCATTTCCATTTAATTATTTTCAACGAATAGATTACTTTTCTTTAAAGCAAATTCTCTGTTAAAAATTACTGCAATTGCTTCAAAACTAAAATTTTAAAGAGCTAACCACTCCATCCTTCATTATATTTTATTTAGACATGGGGATTTTACAATCTCGAAGAAAGAATGTCATTTTCATTATAACATACTATTTTGAAGCTTTTATGTTATTCTCCTAACAGAATGGACTGGCAGCACTCGCCTCGTGGGGGATATTTGTTCTGGCCTTCAATATAACACTGGCCCTCATCCATCACAGAGATATCAAGTTTAGTGGTGACAACGCAAGTCTGGTGAGTAGATGAAGATTTACTGCCCCTTGGACGTAAAAGATTTTCTTTGATATTAGACACGCCAGTTTGTATGACAGGTTTTCTAAAAAGTAGATATTACTTGCAGGATTGGCAAACAAAGTATTTGTAAGAAAAGATTGCCATTTTCTATAATTACAGTAGAAATCAAACGACCTTTTAAATTTTTTATTCTTTTTTGTTGTTGTTGAATGTCGATGGTCTTAATTAAAGGTAATTAATTTAGTTTTGATTATTAAAAAATTACAGTATTTGTAGCTTTATATTTTATCATTTGTACTAATATAAAAATTATAGTTGAACAGCTCCTATTTAGTAATAGATCTATGTTTATTTAATCTTAGGAGTTTTCAGTCAAAATATGTTAGAAATGAATTTTATAAAAAAAATAATATAATAAAAACTAATACACTGCTTTAATAGGTTGGCCTGTCAGTGATTGGTGCATTTCAACTGGTGTATTTAATAATGGACATCACCTGTGTTGACAGATTTACAAGGTACACACTTATGAGACCCCAAAATTATTTTTTTTATGATAAATGACTGTATTGATAAATGACTGTATTGATAAATGACTGTATTGATAAATGACTGTATTGATAAATGACTGTATTGATAAATTCACAAAATATACAACACAAAGGCTATTGCAAGTAGACATTTTTCTTTAACTACATACGAAAACTAACAAATTTTTTTTAAAAACAAGTAATAAAATCTTGAATGAAAATTTAAATGCGATTTCCAACAAAGAATTTCCGATCTTTGTTTTTCAAGGAAAATCATTCTAGATTACTTTAAAAGTCATTCAAATAAGTAATCTTGAAACTAATCACAATATAACGTCATATCCATTATCGCTAAATCTCACCAAAAATTGGTCGATATACTGCGCACCGCGCAAAAATCTAATTTTAGCATTCACAAAGCGTAAAAACCCCATTATTCAAGATTACATTAAAATTCATTTCAAAACAACAATTTTGAAACTAAACAAAACAATCGGTATCTAAAAATTGCTGCTAAAATCATGACTGCTCTGGCAAATTGGATTTTGCAAGAATTCCTTCTCCAACATTGTTCCAAATATTATTAGCTACTTTTTGGCTTTGTTTCACCCCGATTAATGTTATAGCTGGCGAGAAATTGACAAATTACTGAAATCCAATAATCTTTTCGTTAATTGTTTTGCCCTTTGGAACTACCTTAACATATTAGCAAAATAAGCCAAACATCTATCTGATATGGTTCAGGAGGAGTTGCTGTTCAAAGCTGGAAAATATTTTTCTGACATTTTGAATCTATAAACGCAATTAGCAAGGGAAATTGCGTTAAAAATATTTGAAACATATGTTAATAAGTACTACTATTACCAGGCGCATTTTAAGGCATGTGTCTCTTAGTAACATGGTTTTTAAAAGCTTCAAAACAAAAATAAATCTCAAGTCAGTCTGTATTTTAACTAATATATTTTCATTTATTAAAGAGTTGCTTCCATTTTTAACTTCACCTCAACATACCACGTGATCATCCACCCTTGCAGGTACACCGTGACGCCGTACATCGTGTCCATCGTGGCGCTCTCGGCCTGCCTGTTTCGACTGGAGGACTGGGTCACCGATGACGTCAAGTTCATATATCTGGCCACGCTGCTGAGCTTTGCGTTCCTGTCCCTGCTAATAAAGGCGACGTTTGTGGCCTGCCGGGTGATCAGACCGAACTGTGGTGGAGGGGACATTACGGTGTTGGACCAGGCATCCACGTCTGAAACCGAGGCTCATTATTTACTTAAATAACTTTTACTTTGTTAAAAAAAAAAACAAAAAAAAAAACTACTTTACTGTGCCTTCCAGTGCGCCTAATGCACAATCAGTACATTCTAGTTCAGAACACTTTTGATAACCAATGTTATTTATCAGTTTTGAATTGTCAAAGATGATTCATCTTGAAATATAATCTACACTCTGCCTTCCATTTGCACCTAATGCAAAATCTCGAAATCAGTACATTCTCGTTAAGGATACAAAGTTTTAAAATGTTATTTTAATATTTGTCAGTTTCAAAGTGTCAGTGACGATTTATCTCTAAAATAATATCAGCATGTAGCATGTTAAAACCCTATTATGACATTAACCTTGATGTTAGAATCTGTTTGAAATTCAACTTTAAAAATTATAACTATCCTGTAAAATGTTAAGTTAAACATCAGTGGCAACTTATGTAATTTGTTTTATCTGGACTAAACATTTCTTTAGCTTCATGTCGCTAATTTTTTTAATGCGAAAATTTCAATACTTACTTTATAGTTGGTTTATGTAGTTTGGTATTTTTACTTTATATGATGGGTAATATCAGCTTGGATACATCATCATAAATTACGCACATATAATTGAAGTGGTTATTTAATGCCAAAATTTCACATGTCTCTGACTCACCATCGGGTAACTGAATTTTTTACTGTCATATCAACATTTGGTCATTCAAAGACGGAATATGTAATACAAAACAGCTTCAATAAGAAAAAAAAAATTTGAAATATTATTTTTTTTTAAAAATGAAGCCTATTCAAATAATGGACTGACATAAATAAACTCAATTTAAAGAAAAACAACTTTGGAGACAATTTCTAAAAAATTCTTTTTGACAATCTTTCAAATATATTTTCCAAATAAATAATAAAAAATCTATATCGTGTAGTGAGACTCCCTTTCAATGCATCTTTAAATTGTTCATGGACAATAATAAAAATTTTCATGTTGTTCATTAGTTGTTGTTTTTTTTCTAAATTAAATTACTTATCCATTTAAGGAAAGTTTACAATTACAAGTTCTTTTAATTGTTCAGACTAAGAGGTTTGTTGTTCTATAAATATAGAAACATTTATATAAAAATTCAGATTTAACACGTGTATAACATTACAAATCCATGTAAACTACGTGAATTGAACACAATTTATTTGAAAACTAAAGCAGAAAGGAAGATATTAAAACGCAATGTTCTACAATATATTTGTGAAATACTTCGTGTTACATTCCTTTTATAAACTTTATAAACAGAGATTAAAACATATCTTTTACTAACTTTAAACAATCTGTCTCCTTTGTTATACTTGTTTCAAAGTTTACTTAAACATTTTTTAAACAAAAATTCATTATTGATTTGACACATTTACATTTCTAACATATTTACTCTCAAATTGTTTCGTGAGATCCATTTTTCTCATCTTTACGCACTAACTTCAATGTTGTTTTTTTTCTTAAACCAAATTGCTGTGTTATAACATTAAATGTTATACGTAAACGAAACTGGTTATTGTTATTTCATTTATCAATTGTTATTTTATTTTTTAAAATGCAATAAATTAGACAAACAACACATTTTTTTTAAAAACAATATTTAAATAATTTTTTTCTAGTACATTATTTTTTTTCTATAATCCAATGTCGCATAGTATAAATCATATCATTCTAGCACAAATATTTACCATTATGGCCTTAAAAATTGATCCGAATGCAATACATTATAACTCCTTGTCGATTACTAAGTTAACTGAAAGTTTTATTCATGTATGAAGTTTTTAAACTATAGGTTGAATCATCTTGAGATCGCGCACAATGCAGCACTCTTTTCTCGAAATCCCGGTCGTTATGAAGAACTCTCTGAAGTCAAAATGTTTATAGTCTACTTTTTTTTTCTAAAAGAGAAAATAATGTTCAGAAAGAAAATATATCATACCCCCCTCCCTTTTCGTTGTGTGCATCGTCAACTTAGTTGACTTGTCTCAGCTGCTGCATCATTGAAACTAAAGTTCTGAAAATAATGCTCCATTTGTTAGATTTAAAAAATTGAAAAGTTTTTAAACGACAAAGTACACGCTAAATTTTACAAATATCAAAAATGTTTGTTAACCATGGAAGGAAAATGATAGTATGAAACGTGAAGCCATTCCGGAAATGAATAAAATAGTTTTCTTGCTCATATTGGTGTTTCCTTTCATTCATCTCCATTTTAAAATGCGTTTTTATTAAAGATTTTCTGTTGAAATTTTAAAATTTAACACAGAAAATGTAAATGATGGTGGAACGGCCCAGTGTGGTCTTAAAACCAAAAGAATAATTCTAATTATTGAATTTGAAAAATTTCGTTCTCCTTGTTAATTATTAACGTTCTTCTATATCGTTTAAGACTTCTCACCCTTCCCTCTAATCGATATTAGGTTTGAAATATTTCAAAACAGAACCTAATTATAAGTAAAGAATCACTCATTTGTTAAAATAAATATTTTTTTAACTTTAAAAATAATTGAAGCCTAAGATTATCAATATTTCAGGACGCTAATTTTTTTTTAACACATAGAAGATTTCTCAGAGTATCCAAGAGATCCACCACTATACGATGTCGTTGTTAAAATTGACGAATGAACCGAAGTTAACTACGAAAAAGTACATCAAACACTAAACACAATGACAGGTCGCGGCGTAAAAGATTGCAGAAAATAAACATTAAAAAATCAAACTCTGACGCCTCCTCCACCGGAGTAACACCAACGGAGTATCAACACAAGGGACTGATATGTAATGGGGGAGGCTGTTAATGAAGAGATATTTCTAATAAGTATCGTGTTTGACAATTATAAATGTAAAAATAAATAAAATCAATGTGTAGCCGTCTTGAAAATAAAATAATTTGAAGATAATTTAATACTGGCAAACATTAAACATGCTAACTAATTTCCTGTCAAATATCCGAACATAAACTTAACTGTAAAAAATCTTGTCTCAAAATTTTTCAACTGCTAATTAAAAATGATAATTGCCGCCTCTCCTCACTTTTTTAAAGATTTGTTACAAAAAAAAATAATAATAATAAAAAAATAATAATAATAATAATTAGCAGGTGATTTTTTATTATTATACCATACAATCTGCCGTTTTTACAGTTAATAATAAGAGACTTAAAAAATTAAAAGAAACTAGAACATTTTGTATTAACACCAATGTGACGTTTTACAATTTTTTGTTTGTGAATTTTTTTTTAAATAACTCATTATTTTCTTTTAATGGGTTTTGGATTGTCGTTATGTCAGTAAAATCTAAACATTTCTTGTACTTATACATTTGTTACTGAACTATGAATCCATTAAATTACGCAACTAAAAATGAAATAGATCTATTTGTGTTCCATAAATGCAAATAATTTATGAGTATTGCCTAGAACAAAATTCGTGAAGGCAATCCTCGGTCCAAAAAGGAATAAAAAAAGAGAGAAAAAATTAGAAAAATTGATGATATTTTAAATACATAGATTAAATTGCATAGCCATGAAGGTGATGTTCTCTGCCGTTATACGGTGGTTTGCTTCATACATAAGAATTAGTTTCAGCAGTTAACTCTTGTCGGAGATTACAAACAGAAAATAAAATTGTAAAAATATAAACTTTTCAGTTATTAACAGTTGAACTCGAACGAGAAATAAATTCGCATCGCTCTTCCCCAGATGAAATAACGAAGAAAATCTATAATATTAAGTTGAAGTCCTTGATGCGAAGACATGGATGAAATTATATTTTATTGGAAATCACGAGGCAGGGCGTGTTTAATGCAATGTTCTCGCTTTAGAGTCAGACTTGGAACAATGCATAGAGGAAAAATATATATTGTTGTGGGTGAATTTTTATTTAATGTCACAGCATGCACCAGAGCATGAAGGAGATTGCACATACAAATTATGTAACACAAATGGTGGGATCTTATGAATTAATTGCTCAAAAATAATGATTAAAATCAGTGAGGTTGTTAACAAGACAAAAGGTCACGTAAATTATGAGGTAAAGGGAAAATTAAAAAACAAAACTTTAAAATAATTTTAAAAATTACCCCTTTTCAATACATTTATAAAGTGCAAAAATTGCAAAGTGAGCAAACTAATAGTATGTTCCTTTCATTTAGAGGGTAAATTTATAAATAAAATTTTCGCTAAATCAAGATCATTGAGCTGTTACATCTTGTCTAATCTATTACAAAACGGTCCTTTTTCACAGACTATCATTGCATCTTGCACTTATCCACGATTTATCTGCATGTAGTCTTGCATTTTGAATATAGTTTTTAAGGTTGATGGTGAATTTATTTTTCTGTTTCAATTAGGCGGTCCGTTTTACGTCTAAATTCCAGACAATAAGAAGAATGTTTGTATTTCTATAATGTAAAATATATTTTCTCTATCCCCTTTTATAGCTCAGTATTGTTTTGGATTACCATTGCGCTTTATTTAGAATTTAGAATTACCATGTAAATTATTGCCGTTACCCTTTGATTGTTCTATCCCCCAGTGTTTCCAGGTTATTTTTTTTTAAAACTAACCGTGTTGCTTTTGACAATTTAAAATCTTCTCCAGTTATGAATCTCGCTTCTCTGTTTAAACTGTTTCTAATTTATCTGTGTTTTCTTTGGTTGACGGGTCTCATACAGAAAGGTATTTTAGTACAGGTCTTACCTTAGTAAGATATTATTTTAGTTTCGTATTTATATTACATTTGTAAACATTACATTTTCTAAGACCTAATAGGTTTCATTTATTATTTCTCCTATGTACCTTGTATCTTTTATTTTGATAATGGATTTCCCATGTTTAAAAAAATAGTTCGCATTTATCGGTTCCTTTTTATTACTCTTAAAGGTTACAATTTTTACAGCTGGTTAGACATACAGTTTTTTCCTATATTTGTAATTCATCTAGGTATTTTTGTAAGGTTCGCTATTTGTACTGGTTTAATTGTTGCATATAGATTCGCAACTTTTGTTGCTGGTTAGATTTTTTTTGTTTGGTATATCTTTTGTATACATGAAGAAGAATGGAGGCGAAAGGGCTTGGCAATTTCCTTGTGCAACTACCGAGTTTAGCGTTATTTGTGCTTATTTAAATTATTGTTAGTTAGGTCTATATCTAAAGGGAAATCTTAGATTCATCGATGCTTGGGCCCAGATATACCAAAGCAGACACAATTTTTTTTAGTTAACTAGAATGGTGAACTTAAATGTTTTTGAGAATTTTTGATTTATCGTGACGTGTCTACTTGATTATTATTTAAGACTTTTTAGACAAATTAATTTTATTTCACATGATCTATTTCTCCTACTGTCACGTTAATCTAGGAGATTAAGTGTATGCTTTATATGTAATGTGTTGTGTTAATTTAAAAGTTATAGTAGTAAGTGAAACACGAACATAATAACTAGGTTCTGTCTTATTTCCTTAAAAAAAGTGGGGAATTACTATAGTTAATTTCAATCCTGGGGCACTTTAACCTTGCTTAGGGAGGGTTAAATAATTATTTCAGCGATTGGGGATGGTTCATTGTTTAGTTCTTTTAGTAGCCTAGTGATTCGTCTAGACCAACAGCTTTGCATGATTTTAAGTTTACAAAGATTTTATTTGTGCCTATTTTATCTACATTTATATTTCCTATTGTTTCTATTGTATTTATTTTTTAGACGTTCTTGTTTCATGAGACTGAAAATGCAGATGCGAAATACATAATGCAAATGTTAGCGTTTGTCGCATTATTTGAGTCTTTTAGAAAATTTTTCCCTTGAGACCATGGGTCGATCCTCTCTGGAAACTAAAACGGTCAGTGTCATTCTGGATACAGTGGATGAAATCCTGGAAAAATCACTGGGTACTATGACGAGACGTATTCAGACAGGATCAATACGTTAGCAAGAGAATGGTCAGCCCAGCTCCAACCTGACTGGCCATTGACACAGCTGGGGTTCAGATCATGGCTAAAAGACTATTTCCGATAGGAATGCCTACATGGCTTGGCATCTGGAACCATAGCCAGGAAAGTTTACCAGAGAATGCCGCGACCGAGCAAAAAGTGATGCATGGTGGAAAATTGAATGTAGTAATCAGACACTCATTACACGAATGAGGTCTGATCATTGTCCAACATGAAGCTAGCTGCACAAATTTAACACCCCGAGGGGCCGATGGCCCAAGCACTAGAAGAGTGGCCCGAGCTTAGCGGGGTCTTGCAGGGAGAAGTTACAATACCTGCTGAGGATTATCTCTACGGCGATGCCCGCTTTATGAGGCTAGCCTGCGATTAGTTGAACCAGGACATAAGAGCCTAAGAGCTTGACCCAAAAGAGAATAAACATTCACTAGTAAGGCTACCCATGTTCGTTTTTTTATACATAACAAAGAGCCTTAATGTTTATTTGTCTTTTAAAATTACACTGTTTAAATTTTCAAGCAAAAGATTTTGTCTTAGTTTTTGCGTTAAATGTTATTCCAAAAGTAAAAAAAATATTATACTTTTCTTACACATATTATTCTCTATTGTTTTGATAACCCTAATAATATGATATTCAGTGAGTGGAGGGTTATTTTCGTCACATAAAACAAGTTCTTGTCTTTTTTTTAAAAAGAAAAATAATTCAAGTTTTCTTTTTTTTTTTTCCTGTAGCTTTTTTGACCTAATATTTTAAAGTTAACTTTGTTTAGTATGTCAATAAAAATTTCACTTATTTCTGTATTGTGTAGGTGATGTTCAATGGAACAGTTGTTAAAATTTATGTGAGGGAGATTAAAGTCTATCATAGACAAAATTACAACAATTTCATGTAAACATATTGACCTATTATTATCTGATTTAAATCTAATTATTAGCACGCAAATGAGTGTAAGTGATGGTGACTCTTTTCAAACATGCGAAATAAATTCTTTGAAAAATACCGTTATAATAAAACTGTAGGTTTGTTCCAGTTTTTTTGACTAACTACCGGCTCATACTTTTTTCATCGTGCTTACATGTATTGTTTTTTGTTTTGAACAATTGACATTTTGTCTTTTCAGTTACATTTGTCAGATTTAGAAGTTTTCTCCCTCAACTTTTTTACACTACATTATCACAAATTGAGTGCTGGAGACAAGCTTGACTGATTCCATTAACGTCACCCTACAAAGAATATCAAATGAGTTATTTTGATTTTAAATAAATGCTTATAAAAGATGATACATTCACAGTAAGGAGGAAGACCAGACAAATATGAAGCATTTCTAAGAAATTAATGTTAACTTCTACTGATCGGACCAACAAATATATGAGTTTTTTCTGTAAGGAATACGAAATGATATAATGATATATTACCTTTAATGAAAGCAAAATTTATTTGCAGATTTTTCATGTGCTCTACACGTCTGTGTCATTGTTTGTTTTCTTACTAAGAAGATTTAAATGATAAGTGAGAAAGTTAATAACTTAATGAATGTTTAGAATGGTCTTTGTAGTCACAAATAAATTTCTGTATTTTCTCTTTGCTTTCTATTCTAACGACTTCTGGCTAATCGCTTATTTGAAATAAGTTGTTGATAACATTGAATCCCAATTTCAACCCATTAAACTTTGACCACTTATGTGTTTTCCCAGGGCTAGAGTAAAACGCTTAAATTCATATAATGCTGCGAGACGAATTTTATTTTCATTTCTAATTCCATATATTTTCCGACGACTAATTTCTTAAAAGGTTTTTACTAATTATTGTAGCAAGATCAACGCCACTATTTCTCATCTTTTTTGTTTCTTAAATGGAGATGATATAGAACAAAAGTTTTATTGGCGAAGGGTTAACATAAAACTCAGTTATATTGGCGAATATTGGTTTTGTTTTATACAAATCTTTCATTTTATCGAATTTTCGGGCGCTGAATCAGGACGACCACTTAAATCAATTCAGAACTGTCACGTGTCATTCATGTCTTCGTGATACTAGTTAAAAGATTCAATAAAGATTCGCATTTTCATATCACAGTAAAATTAAATAACTATAAGGCCGAAAAGATATCCGTGACGACTTGAGACTAAACATTTGAAGTTAATTTTTAATAACTTTGAAAAAAAAACGTCAACAACAAACATAAAATGAAAATATTCTTCGCGTTAAATTGACAAGTTATAATAATCAAAACAGCTTTGAAATAACTCTTTAAGGAGCTTGATTTTTCCAGCATAACGTTTGATCAGGGTAACTTGTCAGCGAACATAATGCCATGGACATTAGACTAAAGACACTTGAATACTCTTAAGTTAACACAGACCTCAATTTTTACACACCTGTTGCGATGAATGAACAGACCAGCGTACAAGATGAAACCGTCACATTACGCACCTCTACATTAGCGCAAACGAAAACATTTGCTGTCCAACAGGAGCTAGTGGACGATGGCACAAGAATGTTCCTATTGGAGGTAAATGGATTATTATTAATATTGTTATATTTTGTTGCTTTGTGTGCATATTTCAAGGCGATGAAAAAAGCATGCCTTATCTTTATAATGATACTAATAATAATAATAATAATAATAATAATAATAAAATTTGAAGAAAAAATAAATACGTTGTTTTTCTTTCACTTAAAACTTATTAGTTGCGCTTATAATTTCTCAAATTTTATGTACAAGTTTTAGAAACTTTATTTAATTAAATATAGATCTACTCCTGCATTTATTGACAGTGATTTTAATTTTTCCAACAGATCACCAATTGTTATCTTCTGCCGTTGGTGTTTGTGTTTGGACTTATCGGGAATGCCTTGAGTCTCGTAGTTCTTACATGTAAGATGAAGAACATGACGACCTCGACCATTCTGCTAGTGGGTCTCACTGTCTCAGACCTAGGGTACCTCGTCACCACATTCATGAGGAAGTCATCGTGCATTGCCAGCAAGATGGATGCGGTGAGGGGACCTTGGTTGGATATGATCTTTCTTCCTCAGGTGATAGCTGATTGTATTAATCCTGCAACAATATTATTCGTACATGCTTTAAAAATATAATAAAAAACGTGTCATAGAGATAAATATTGACAGATTAATGATACAATTTTCGGGCAGTACAAAGATGGTAAACGATAAAATTATTTATTTTGTAAAAAGTTTTCGAGATCGTTTTTTTTGAAAAAATAATCTAATGTCTTTTTACTAGAGCTGTTATCGATAAATTTAAATTTGATCGTTAACGTTTGAAAAATTACCGAATACTTAATTGATAATTTTCATTAAAGCTGAAAATAAGATGTATGACGTCATTAAACTGAAAATTTCATAAAATGCCAATAACCTAAGTAATTATATATATAAATATTAGGGCTGCGGAAATTATCGATTAATTTATCGAATAATCGGTAAAAATTTTTATCGATTAAAATTATTTTAATCGATAAAATAACGATTAAACTCCGAGAAACTGCATTAAACAATTACTACGATTTGTTAATAAATAATTAATTATTAATAATTAACAATAGTTAGCTTTATTTACCTACAAACTACTCCATTTTAAAAAAAATTAAAATAAAGCTGTTTTTAAAAAGGAAAATGATATAACAAATTAAACTTTTTTAATACTTAATTAGCAATAACAAAATTTAAATTCATTGACATTATGTTGAACTACTTATATTTAAGTAAAAAATGTCAAATGCCTGTTTTTGTTACTTCCCTTGAAATTTTCAGTTTGATGACGTCATGCATCTTATTTTTAGCTTTAATAAAAATTATCGATTAATTATTCGGTAATTTTTCAAAAGTTAACGATTAAATTTAAATTAATCAATAACAGCCCNTATATATATATATATATATATATATATATAGGTGAAATATTGCAATATAAGTAGTTCGATATAAATCTTTTTTTTTTAATTGAGAAGTTTGTACGTAAAAAACAAACTATTATTAGTTATTATATTTTTATTAATAAATCGAAAAACTTAATTAAAATATTTTCTTTAATTTTAATCGCAGTCTTATCGATTAAAATAATTTTAATCGCTAAAAACTTTTACCGATTAATGGAGAAATTAATCGTTATTTAAATATAAGTAGTTCAATATAATGTCAATGAATTTTTAAAAAAATTGTTAATTAACTAAAAACAATGTGCTTTTTTTAAAAATATCATTTTTCTTATAAAAACTGCTTATTTTAAAGTTTACACTTTGAAAATCTTTTTTTTTTTAATTGAAAAGTTTGTACGCAGAAAACAAATTATTATTAGTTATGAATTTTTTATTAATAAATCGAAAAACTTAATTAAAATATTTTCTTTAATTTTAATCACCATTTTATCGATTAAAATAATTTTAATCGCTAAAAAATTTACCGATTAATGGAGAAATTAATCATTACTTTCCGCAGCTCTACTCTTTACACAAATTTCACAATTAAATCTCAACTTGCCATTGAAAAAAAACTTTCAACAGGTGTACATGCTAAATAGAGTGTTTGGACTTGTTTCTGCTTTCATAACCATGGTGATCGCTATAGAGAGATGGCTGGCTATATACTTCCCTCTGAAGGTAACTTTTTTTTTTTCAAAACATTTTCTAAGATAAAGAAATTTAGACTACTTATTTACTCACTACACATTTTTTACACTATAAATCAAACAAAAACATAAGAACATCCCCTAACTATAAAGCAGGATCTGATAAATTAAATAAAGGTAATGTTTTATATTTTCTTTGTATTCAAAGGTTGGGATTATCGTTACGAAAACTCGCACAAAATTTGTCGTTTTGGCTGTGTACACGCTGAGCCTCGTTCTACTGTGTCCATTTTTCTTCATCTACGAGGTCTGGTGGACACCTGGCAGTGTCAAGGGTCTTCTTGTACCCAAGGTGAGGGAGACCAAGTTTTTTCAAGAAAATCGCCAGAGACTGACCGTCTACAACAACATCGTCCTGTCAAACATCCTGGTCTTTCTACCCATCGCTGTCGTGTGTGCGTGCTCAGTGATGGTGGTCCATAGAACGACCACAAGTCTTAGGTGAGACGAATGCTGCTGGAATTATATTGTAATATTTTATTGTTGTAATTTTTTATAAGTTAACTATTCACCTACAACAATCATTAGCTACACATTGAGGTTATTATATTTTATTTGCTAAAGATACGGCTTTAAGCATACTCAATTTCAGAGGTATTATCTATGAAATTTAATAAATGTATAGTTTTCAATAAAGCATACCATGATATTTTATCACTTTTGGTTTGATTGATGTGATGGTAATGATAATAAAGCTAAAATGTACTTCTAAAAAAAAAACACATTGTCATGTTAGTTTTAACTAAGAATTTAAATTAAATTGGCTTTCAATTTCATATCTATTTTCAATATAGATATCTTCTAAAAGTGTACAAAAGTGTTAATGTCCTATTAATTTTCAGTTATAATTATATTTAATTGATACAGATGGCGCTTGTCAGTTCAACGTTCTGATGTCAATGAAAGCCAGATCAAAACCAAAATAGATTTCAACCAACATGAAAAGAACGTCTTTTATACCTTAACCTCTGACCCACGTCTTGACATATCTCTTAAATGTCAAGTGGTTCAAACGAAGGATACAAATATCTCAACTTTGAACTACAGAGATACTGTTAATAACAAATCTTTCTCGGTAAACAAACCAAAAAAACAGATTTTACAAAGAAGAAAGCCAGTCAAAAAACAATCGAAGTTTTCAATGGAGGGGAACAAGAAGATGACCCGGATGCTATTAATCATAGCCATTTTTTACGTCGTCTGCAACATACCCACCTCAGTGTCCACTGTGGTCAACCTGATAGAGCCGAACTTCTCTAGTTTCTCCGGACGATACACCAACGTGTTTCTGGTGGTCAGTGGTTTTAACATCTTGTTACAGTGCATCAACAGCAGTTTTAATTTTGTTATTTACGTGGCGAATAGTTCGAGACTCGGAGCGTCATTCCGTCTCATGCTTGCCTCACCTTTTAACAAGTCAAAAAAGTGAAACGAAATGTCAATGAACATTCTTTATCAGTGCGGGTTGATATTCTCAAAGGGATGGAGAGAGATCTGGGTTCAAAGAACGTATAGCTTACAAGAGGCCTTGATGGCATTTAATTTGAAATGTGTATGTTTTAATATTATGAAAGAATGAAAATAAGAAAAGCAAGTTCAAAATCCGACTTATAATTTATATTTATATTATTGGGGGTCGGGTTTAATTACTTTAATATGCGGAGTTACCTTAGAATTAGTATAAATGTGAGTTGCAAGATTCAAAAGCTTCGCACTATAAAACATAGATAAATTTATCGTATATACTACTATATAAATTTGAAATACTTTATTTGCATGTGTGTTATATTTATTTTTGTTACTTTTTATTTACTTCTCATTATTCATGCGCCTGTTAATATGCAGCATTTATAAATTTGATTGAAACATTTAATGTTTCCGTAAAATTCATCGGTTAGAAGAGACGCATTTTGGGTTTCGGAAATTTTAAGGATTTGAATGTATTCATGATACAAAAATGTGTCATCCAGAAGAATAAGCTTAGTAGATTCTAGTTGTTTAGTTGACGAAATGTTCAAATTGAGAAATATAAAATGTTAGTTTTCAGAAGGTATTTTCAAAGGACTTTATTAGTTTTAACAGAAACTTGATTAACGCCTGTTATAGCCTATTTAATAATTATATTTTACTATTGAAAATGGGATCTATTTAGTGAACAATCTCATATATTTTTGTTTCACCATTTTTTTATATATATATTTGATTTCATTGACGTTTTGTTGATCAGGAGCAAATTTATCAATTATGATTTTTCGTAGTCAATATTAACATTCCTCCCGTTTTTAACCTTCATCTAGATTTGTAACAATTTTCCTTGTGTCGAGTATTAATAAAAAAAATATAACACAGATAAAGACGAAGCGTTGATCGAGCATAACATCGACAATATCATGGAATGTTCCAGGGTGTGTACTAGTCTTCAGACATAGTTTAAAATATAATAAAAATCAAATCCTGTAATACTTAAGTGAATTTTATGAAGACAGGAAAGGCCTAAATGTAATTTTCTAATGAGTCAATATGTTATTCTCTTATTTTATTTTGTGTGTCTAAGTTTTATTTACTTATGTGGATTTTGAAAAATGCTTTAAAATTGTTATGAATATATATGTCAATTAAAAATTGAAACTCAAATCTGGTTAAAGACAGTGTAAGTCGACATTTTGAAAATCTAAATCTATGCCACTTTTTGTCTTTTTTTTTTACAAGCTAAGTTTAAACGTATTACTAGTTTTAAATCATCTTTCTCTAAAACAGCTAGAGAAATTTGTTGATAAAGGAAAGGTAGTTTCACATTGTGTCAGTTTTAACTGTATTGATTGCCGAATGGCGGATGCAAGTTCATGAAGGTTAGGTATAATTATATATGACTTCACTGAACAATGAAATAATATTTTTTTAAAGATATTATTTGTAGGAAACCTCCATTATTAGAGCCCACTATTATTAGTAGAGTCCGTCTACCAGACAAACTTCTGTCTAAACTAATATCTTGTCAGTGCGTGTAGCTTTTTTTTTCTACGGAAGCCAAGGAGTATAATTGCGGTTTTTAAACAGAGTATTTGTATCGCTTCACGAAAAAGAAATTTAACAATTATGGCCTAAGACCTTTGAGTCACGATGAAACAAATTTAACAAAACATCATGCTATGCTTTAATATGCTGCAGCAAACATGTTATCGAAATCTGCTGTCGGTGTTTAGTGAAACATAAGTCATATCTCTGATTCCAACCAATGTCTATAATATTTTAGCCCTTTATTTTTTCTATTTGATCGTGTTTATAGTGTGAGACTGCGATGTAACATCATAAATGTGTAAAAATTCCCATCTTTGTAAAAACATTAGGGCTGTTATCGATTTATATAAATTTAATCGTTAACTTTGGAAAAATTACCGGATAAATAATCGATAATTTTGATTGAAGCTAAAGATCAGATGTATTACGTCATTAAACTGCAAATTTCAAGGGAAGTAACAAAAAACAGGCAATGGACGTGTATTGATTTAAATATAAGTATAGTTCAATATAATGTCATTGAATTTAAATTTTGCTATTGTTAATTAAGTTAATACAATGTTTAAATTTTTCTATCCCTTTCTTTATAAAATAGATAATTTTAAAGTTTAAACTTTAAAAATCTTTTTTTTCCCTTTTAAATGGAGGAGCTTGTACGAACAACAATGAAAACATTATTAATTATTAATTATTTATTAATAACTCGACACAGGTATGTAGGGTAAATACTTTAATTTTAATCGCAATTTTATCGATTAAAATAATTTTCATCGATAACATTATGTACCGATTAATCGAGAAATTAATCGATAATTTCCGCAGCTCTAAAGCATATATGTGTTGAATAGGCTTATTAAAAAACTTATATTAACTTATAATTTGATTCTTTATTTAAACCTTGTGGAACCATACCGTATCAATCACTTTTAAAGAAATGATTTTAGAATAATGAATTTTCATTTAAAATGCGAAATTGAATGTTATTATAAACAAAATTGATTTTTTAAAATTTTAATGTGCATAAGAAAATAATTTAGAAATAGATAAACTTTTTTTGTTTTTGTGACTCGTTAATCTAATTTCAGACTTTACGAAACAGTATTTAGCGGAGTGTATGATAAAGTGAAAAGGACTTTATAATTACAACATGCTTATAGGCTTTAACTTGGTTTTTGGTCACTTCCTTAAAAGACCCACTCAGAGGCGTCACTAGGGTTTGTGTCAACCAGTTCGGCATTTCATTGTGCCATCCCCTAGAATTACCTCATAGACCTCCTCTGAATCTGCCTGTGCCGAATAATGGGAACATACATTTTGGTGTCACCCCTTTCTCGGTCCACACCACCGCCAACCCTGCAGATGCCTCTGATCTCATTCATACCGTTACGGCCTAATCTCTCTTGTGTGTTGTACTATTTTAACTTTTCTTTAACGTATATCTCGACTTCATGTGTCCTCTGTGTACTTGGTTCCCCACAGTGTGGCTCAAAATGTCAAGACCTATCTACAATAGATTTTATTATCCCTTATAAATCGTCGCTCATCCCGTGTATGCAGATAACTAGAAAAAAAAGTATTTAAAAACTTATGATGAATCTGGAGTTTTATGTCCAAAATGCACAAGACACTAAAATAACACCAAGTTACGCCAATTAAAAAAAAAATAGAATGTTTTGATTCTATAGGTGGCGCCTGTGAGAACAGTTGGTCTAGGAGCAAATTGTTGAGTCGCACAATTAAAAAAGCTCATCTTCTGTCGAGGTCATTGGGAGTAATGAACAGGGAAGGGGGCGAAATATGCACAGATAAGGGGGCGAACTATGCACAGGGAAAGGGGCAAACTATGCACAAGGTAGGGGGCGAACAATGCACAGGGAAAGGGGCGAACTATGCACAGGTAAGGGGGCAAACAATGCACAGATAAGGGGGCGAATAATGCAAAGGTAAGGTAACGAACAATGCACAGGGAAGGGGGCGAACTATGCACAGGTAAGGGGGTATAACAATGCACAGGGAAGGGGGTGAACTATGCACAGGTAAGGGGGCGAATAATGCACACCTAGCATCGAATGCTGACAACACACTCCACACCCCCCAATCATAGTTTAGTTTATACAGTGTATACAAAAATTACTTATAGCGTTCAAAGTAACATATACACCTGTGTCTCCAAATGACAAAAAATAAGTCACTTTAGTTATGTTGTGGGAAAGTATGAACTGGCTATAATAGGTCGTCATCACATGATCAGAAACAAAATGAATAATATGTATTAACGCACACAATTCCACGAGCAAAGACTTTCGTATCCTAACAAGGCCAGTATTCACTTTACCCGCAATTATATTTAACAACTTTGCTCAGGGATTCCAAAAACTGTTTTATTTATTATAAAAAGTTAGGGATTTGTGAACTAAAAGGATTGTGTAATCGGGGTTGGTTAAAAGAAATATATTTGTTTTATCTAAGATAAATTTCCAGGATGCAGTGAGCAAATAAACTATTTTGAAATTGGAGAAGATCGAAAAACTTTTTATGATGTGAATTATTTACACGAAACGGTCACTAAAGGCAATGAGTAATAAAAATAGCTTTTAAAAGTTGACTGAACTACTTATAATTGTTTTTTTTTAAAGTTACCCATAGGGTAATGCGGTCCTTAAAATTATTCTCAAATTAATAATATATGTATTTTTTATAGTTTGAGAACCACACGTGATAGGATACGACAACAATCCGTTAAATACTAGCCATAAGCTATTTAAAAGATAAATGACGTCACTGTGGTACAGAAGTTGCAATTTACCTGCTTACTTTCTGAACATGTTATTTCCAACACGATTGACAGCAGAGAGCTAACTTACTTGACTGTGTTTGTGCAAATATTTCATAGAGCGGACTAATCGGAACTATACATGATGATGTTATAAAAATATATTGTAATCAAACAGAATTCAACGCTAATGTTCGGAATTAAAAATTTAAAGTCATAGTAATATATTATCCAAAAATAAATAAGTAAATTATGATAAAAAAAAACAAAAAAAAAAAACAGGACATTTCAAAAATCTAATTAATATAGATACTATTTTTCCTCAAATTATTTAATACTAAGCAAAATGCTTGTTTCCCCATTCCCGTGAGTCTAATTTAAATCAGAAAACGGGGAATAAAAAGCGTTTTACAGTTCCTTATTTGAAATATTTTTTAAAATATCTGAATAATAGCGTTAATCCTTTCATTTACGACATTTTCTTTCCAAACATAGAAACAAAGACAAAATTTAAAAAAAAACATATGAAATATTCAACATGTGTAAAAATCGCGTGCCATGTTCCTATGCACTGCTCTTATTTCTAACGCTGACGGAAATGTCTAATGAGATTGTTTCGGATTGGATCTATCCAGCCAAAGTTTGTGATTTCGCACACACCCCGACTTCTGATTTCGGGCCAGGCCCAACATTTCCCAAACTTCCCCAACACTACAGCATTAGAGTGGAGACCAACATACTGGCCAAGAATATTAGCAGTGAACTAGAGGAGTACAGGGATGGTGAACGTGATGTAACGTCCGTCAAGCTCACGACCAACGGAACAACAGTGCACTCAATATTTAATTCAAGGGGGAGGTAAGGGGGTCATGAAATGGGAAATGGTATGGACTCTTGCATTTTCATAAATACATCTCCTTTAATTCTATTTTTGTATGTATGTGCATTTCACAAATGACCTCTTTGAATTTGTTGTATATAATGTTTACCCATCTCTTTGAGAAAAGAAATTTAAAAAGGACAGCGATATTGTTTGATATATAAACGTCAGACTCATTTACAAACATGACATATTTGCTTTCTAAAATTAGTCCTCATGCAACCCAAAAAAGACAAACTGGGCTATTTGTATTCTGATTGGTTGATACTTAGCCCCCTGCTCCATTGTTCGGCTGTTAAAATTTATCTGTAAAATGTCAAGATTGTTTGTATAATGCTTCGGAAAAATCTTTCTATAAAATGGGGTCTGACGAATTATTGATAAATAGGGCTTAGAAAGATTGATTCAATTAGAAATCCTTCCATGGTTAAGCTATTGAAATATTTTATTGCGCAGACAATACCAATAACTTGACTCTATTAATAAAAATGAAAATGTTTCTAAAAATGTTTTTTTTTACACATTCTGGTAACATAATAGAAAGTACTAAAAAACTGATACTCAAACTTACTGTATGACATTTTGCCAAAATCATGCTGATCTCAATTATAGAATTAATATTTACCCAGATATAGATATAATTATTGCAGATTTGCTATTTACGCTAATCGTGCATATTTTACCCCAAACAATGACATTTATCATACAAATACGTAACTTTCTTTCCTTTTGACATTTGTCCCAAACGGTACCTGTGTCTATTTCAGATATGACATGCATTCTAAGGGATATTTGTATTACTCTCAGACTTGACATTTATCCTAAACGATCCGTGTCCTTATTTCAGGTATGATATTTATCCTAACGATACGTGTACTACCAGGAGCGTATCTGACCGGTTCTATCGTCTGTCCGATGGTGACCAGAAGAAAGCCAGACAGCCGATCTACACGCTGTTTGAAATTAGTGAACGCTCGACTAACTCTCTGACGTACAGGGGAAAGAACGTTGTCAGGGGCATCGCCGTAGACCATTGGACTGCCTGCCTGGTGAGTTTAGCTGGAAAAGTGGTTTTTCTAGTATTCATCCTTTTTTGGTTTAATCTGTGCATCTCCTTGTGAGTTTAATATATTCAATGGTCTCAAAAGAAATGGATGTGTATTAAAATAAATAGAAATATTATAAAACAAAACAATATTTTTTTTTAATTTGAAATGTGCTATTTATTTACGAGAAAAAGCAATTTGGAACACAAAAATATAGTCATTGTCATTTTTTTCTGAACCAAGTGTAGTTTCTGAACTGAAAGAATCTTTAAGACCCAAATAATACACTTAAAATATTTAAAAAATGATTAGAAGAGGACTTTGTGTTATATAGGTACAGTGTGTGTCTTTAATTTAGGCATTTTAATAATAGTATGATCATTTATTTTAAATAAAATGATTTTTTTTTTGATGTTTAAAAACACGCTTTTATTTAGATGCACTTAAAGGGAAAACATTTATTTTCTCATTTCTTAAAAAAATAACAGATCTTGATGCAATAAGAATTTAACTTCATACAAGCATATCTTTAATTCACTTTTAAAAATTCGGGAGGCAAAAAATTTTTAAATTATCTACTGAGTTACAGGGTCAGGCCATGAGAATTCCCTGGGTTTTTTTTTTTTTTTTGGTCAATTAATAAAGATTTAATCATTTGGTGTCATCGCACAATTCCTTTGACTTCTTTGAATTTATTGATCAATATAAAGAAATAAAATTAACACTGACGATTTCAACGCCAACGCCGGAGAATAAGTTCTCACGGTACCACATTTTAGGACGCTTAAGTCATGTTCCAAATATTAGCTATGATATAAGCCTTGAAATAAATTGTTTCTTTATGTCACCTGTAATTCAAGATTTTCCCAGAATCTTCCGGCCACTATCAGCTGGACTACTACTTTTCTGACGTGGCGCACACCACGGCTGCTGGTGTGAAGCAGGTGCCTGTACGTGTGGTATTGAGTGGGTCATCCAGCCTGTTGGACAGTTTTGGTCGTCCAGTGGCTGGGTCAAGGTAAATCTACAAACAGCAAGTCGAAAATATATACCCAGAAGGACGGGGAGAGGGTGGGGTTGGGTGAAGAAAGCTTAGGTGGGAGGTAATACTAAAAGTTTCAAATTAGAACATTTAAGAATGAAAGAAAACGGAAGAGGGTGACGAATATTTTAGGTAACCATTAAGATTAAATATATAAGTGTTATTTAATGTGACACACATAAAGAGAAATAAGAGAACAAACAAGTGAAAACCGGAGAATATATACAAAGGGGAAAAAAGAGAGAGGTCTTTCTAAGGCAATTAAGAGAAAGATAGATAGATAGATAGATAGATAGATAGATAGATGGATGGATAGATAGATAGATGGGGGGATGGGGGGATGGATGGATGGATGGATGGATGGATGGATGGATGGATGGATGGATAGATATATAGTGTGGGACATACAGAGAAAGAGATAGGGAAAGAGCTGTTGAATGTGAGAGAGAGGATGATTATGCTTTAAAATTACAATTTTCTTTTGCTTCAGTTTGTATTTTGTTTTAATGGTAAGCTCAAAATTTCACTTTAGCTTGATCGCTTGGAAATGGAATTCGTTAGTTGCATAGTTTTTGTATGAAGAAATGTAAAATAATAATGTATTATTGTCATTCGATGTGTGAAAAGATCAACTTTACATCACTTTGTAAAAATTTTAATGTAAGGTAAATTCGACATGCACAAAATTTATTTTTTGTCTTGAAAATCTCATAACCTTTGGTGTTCCATTCTGTCTTTTATTATTGTAAATTTAGACTTACTTAATATGTGTTTTTAAGTTTTCCTAAAAATTGTGTTCAGGAGCAAAGAAATGTTAAATTCCCGTACTAAAATTATCGCATTGTCACCATTTATATTTGCGGGGCTCCTTTGTTATAGGTAAAATATTTATTTATTCACTGTATGTACATTTAGAATAGTTTCCACCCATCTTTTACGACGTCTACTGGTTAAATTCAATCAACTATATATTTATTCCATCTTTATATCGTCACAGCAATGACTTCGTGCATCTGTACGACTTCAGATCCTATCGTGTGGGACCAGTTGCCAGCCAGGAGGTATTCAGTGTCCCACAAGGCATTGCGTGCACACCGTCACTTGAGGACAAGGCGTTTCCCAAGCTTCCTGACACGTTCGAGATTGACGTAGAGGTGGTAAAAAAATAGTTAGTTGTTATTTTTTCCCTCTCATTTTGTAGGGTATTATAACTAGAGTAAACGTGCATTGGGTTGTTTAATTTTAACAAAATAATAATTCGTAGACTATAATACAATGATAGCCCGCTCCAAATTAACAATACACTAAGAATTCGTGACTAAAGATCAAGTTAAGTATAACAATGGCTAAAACTTAACTACAAACAAAAATCCCGTTACAACTAGGTTTATTGTGTGGTGATAAATAACTCAACATCTCAGTGATGCAGTAAAAGTTAACAGTTTTAATATGCGCTTGGATTTCCATTGGGCTTACTTATTATATTTTGCATGTGCTCAGCCCTCAACATTCGTAGTTCATGGAGGTTGATAACATGTTAATAAAACTTGAATATAATAACAATAATTCTATCGTCAAATAAAAGTGAAAGAAAATAAATTACATCTTACAACAATCAATATACATAATTTGCAATGTATGTTCCTTCAGTTACGCCACTAATTTTAGAAAGTAGCGCATCAAAAATGTTATGTTCTTTCGTTTGTCCGTCGAGTAAACGAGGACCACTCTAGTAATCCGAGGTTTGCTGGGACTGGTTTGTCTATGTGTGCGAAAATGGCTGACGAGACCGATCCTGGCACGGAAGGTTCGGGAACAGAAAGGACATGGGACGAGTGAGACGTCTCCCGTCTCCTGGAGGGTTGGCAGCATGGGTCTTTTGGGCCAGCCTCTTCTTATCTGCAGCGTTGATCCTGTTTGCCTCGCATTTCCTGGCACCTTCGTCGATAGATTGGTGCCAGGTGGACCGGTCCATTGCAGCTCTTTCCCACGTGTCTTGGTTGATGGCAAACGCTTTCAGTGAGGCTTTCAATGTGAATTTGAAGCGTTTCTTTGGTCCACCAAGAGACCGTTGGCCATGCTGGAGCTCGCCGTAGAAGAGTCTCTTTGGTAGTCTCTCGTCTGGTATTCGAGCTAGGTGCCCTGCCCAGCGAAGCTCTGACTACAACAGGAGGGTCAAGATGCTGGGGAGACCAAAGCACCAAAAATAATTCTTTTCAAACGTCCGCATACAATTGTCACTTGGAAATAAATAAAAAAAGAATTAACAAAATAAATGAATAATTTCCTTTTTTCTTCTGATGAATATTTGTTCAAAATAAAGAGATTGAAGCTGAAATATATTTATTTTGAAAACTTCCGTCATCTTTGACCGGTGATACCCTAGTTACAAATACATCATACGTAAAAGACGACTATTGTATTGTAAAGGGGTACTATTGTAAGATAATGTTTATATATTTTTCTTATTCATTTTACTGATGTCTCTATTAATATTTTCCCGAGGTTTCCACGATTGTTGATAAGTCAGTTCAGGCTCACTTGACTTACGATTTAAAACATGGCTTGGTGGAGACGAGAGATACGTACATATTGAATTCCGATACACAGAATATGGACGCCAATAAGTTTAACTATCGCAAGTCCGTATTGGTGGATGATTACAGGCATAGAGTAACGTACATAGTCAGTGAGGTAAGAAGTTTTTTTTTTTTAGACGGTTACTATGTTTAGACAACTAATGAAGGCTACATTGTCCTTAGTGGATTTCTCTTTAATTAAAAAAAATTCGCTAAAGGTGGCTTCTTTAAAATAGAAAATTTAAGAAAATTTTTTAAAAAACTTAATTGAATGGTTTTCTTTTTAAACGGAGTTTCGTGGTATAAATATTCGTTACGCTTATCGAAAAAAGTCGTTTGGCGTGTTTCGAATATCTTGCGTCTGAACATTGCTGATATGGAAAATGAAACATATGAATGTTTTCTATAGAATTCATAATCGAAAATTTATTCACATACTATAGACATTATTGTATGTTCTGCTAGCTGACCATCGCGAATTTAACGATTTCAGAATAGAGGAAAAGCAAAGAAAACAGCGCGTGTTAATTTTTTTTAAAAATCATTGTGGGGGTGAACGAAACAACTACAAAAATTTTAATTGCGAATGATATTTTTAAAAGTCTCACATCAGTTATACACGACATTAAGGATCCCAGGCCCTAAATGAGTTATTTAAAAAATGTATTGTCATTTTACTCAACAAATGCCAATACATCACTGCCAACGATTAAAAATAAAGCTTATTGCTGAGAAAATTAAAACAACCGGTAAAAACAAAGTTGTTGAATCTAAATCCCATATATATGAGACAGAACTAAAAATATTGATTATATTTAAAATAATATGCATCACGCGAAAAAAAAAAAAACATTTCCAGACTGAACGTTAGTAAACTCTCTTGGTGTAAAAAGGGGACGGGTGGGTGTGTGGTCAACGATGGTTAAACTGAACTCCAGCATACACTTGGATGTCCATAACAATAGACGGCCACAATACATTTATATAGAGATAAACTACAAGTGCATTCATTTAAGTTCGGTACATTCGATCGATCTGAAATTTTGAAACAATGCATTGTTAGGTGACACGAGTCTATGTGCAAAATTTCAGCTCGATTGTATCACGGGAAGTGGGTAAACTGTTACTTTTTTTCCGACGTACGGACGGACCAAGAGAGAGACGGCGGTGAAGTTAATATAAGGGATTTAAATAACAACATTAAAGGCTCCCGTCGCTAAAAACATTGCAAGATGTACAATTTAAGAAATTTGTGAATTGAAATCTGAGTCATGATTGATATGTGTTAATATTTGTAGAGATCGTGTAGGCCTACAATCAAATTTGGAATAACGACTTGATGTTTTCAAACAAATAAAATAAAATAATTGGTAACACTAGCTCCGAAGGAACTGAAAATAGGAGTTAAATGCCTTCCAAAAGTTTTGTAAAGACCTGATTATTAAAATTATAGTTATACTGGTTATATAAGAAAAAAATACATAAAGGACCACCTGGCTTAATGTGTGCATAAAGTAAGGTTCCAAGTACCTGTTCATTTCAATCTGGAATATAATGGAAATAATTTATCAGTATATGATAATATCGTGTATGAGAATTAGGAGTTCATTAGCCTTTAGTATTTTTATACGGGATATCAAATTTTGACAAGTTATGTCATGAATCCATGACCCATTCATTTAACCATTAGCTAACGCTGAAACAATTTTTTTTTAATTTCTTAAGAAAAAAAAACGACTGATATGTCCCCACCCACATTCAGTGTTTATTTTTAATAAAAACATTTTTGACTAGTTACCATCTAGGGAGAGTAATCAACAATCTCACGAAGTTTCATGGCAATCGGCTAAATGTTATAGTAAGACATAAAAACCCATCAGAGATTCAGTTTGAAATAAATTTTAGAAAATTGATAAACTCTTGAAAATGATTTCGAGCTTGTCTGAAGAAAAAAAACTGTCCAAACCTACAGGTCACCATGAGCTGTCAGGCATTTAATATGGAAGGCAAGGACAAGGACAATCAGACCCACAATGACTTCTTCTTCGGTGTTTATAATGCTGCTGTAGGGAATAGAAAACTCTACTACAAGGTAGGTGCTACGAGGCTATGTAATGGTTAAAGGTGAAATTCACAATCTAATTGTAAGAGTAGGTCCAGGTAGCAGAAAGGATTGAAATTTATATTTATATTTTAATACTCTCAAGAATTGTTTCGTTATATCTAAGAGGAAAAAAAATATTCCTTTCATTTCTTGAATCTTTAGTATCGTAAACCATTCGTAGCTCAAGGTGCCAGTGTGTGTGTGTGTATGTGTGTGTGTGTGTGTGTGTAATCATATATAAATATATATATAATCTTTATAAAATGATTTCACATACTTTTATTCTTACCTTTCCAAAGGGTCAGACAATATTAAGACGAATGCTGGTTGATGCGTGGACATATGAACACAACGGTCTCATCAAAGAAGTCTATTTTCTTGCCAACAAAAGCCAAGCTGTAACAAACGATACTGAATGGAGGAAATGGGAAAAATTTCGGGTTCCAATCCCCATTGGTCTGTATGTGAAAAATAGCACGGTTATGTCAAGCAATGAATTTTTGCATCTCTTTAGTGAGTATTATAGAAGCACGACTGAATTGGAAAAAGAACTGACGAAGGTCGGATTCATGCACACGAACGAGACTTTTAAATTGTTTGGTAGAGTAACCAAAATAGGAAAAGCGCTGAACTCGGAGTATAAAGTAAATTTTTTCCACTACAATCCTATATACACGTCAAATGAACACTTCTCAGTGGCTTCATGTTACCCCGAGGCCGAGATGTTACCTCTGATGATTCATGTCAACATGACCAGCATCAATTACCTTTATGATAATCTAAAGGGTTTTTTGAATTCTCTGAGGCAGGCCCTTGCTGACGAATCTGATTTATCCGTTGTCCAAATTAGTGAGTTGGGCTTTCTCGGGGGATCATACTTTGCAAGGTTTCGTCCTAGCCGTTATTTTTATTTCAAACTTTTGGGCGCGCCCCCGGTATCCAACGTCAAGCAGAAGGCCATAGGTCCGGCCAAAGAAGCTATTACACAGGCGATCAAACGTGGGGTTCAGTTCCAGGTGCAGTACAAGAATTATTCAAAAGTGTTCCGAGTCACCAACGAGGTCTTCGATGACTTTTTAAATTGGAAAAACACCACGGAAGCGAATTATACCTACAGACAAGGAGTTCGAGCAGAGCTGTACGGCAGATATTACAGTCCCGTTGAAGACCATGTGACAAGATATTCGCCCGGAGCAGCGTCTGGCGTCGCCATATCGATGATGATTCTCGGTGCGTCCTTGTGTCTAATGGCCAGTTTCTACCTTTACAAGAAACGCCACCCTGGCCAGTCATTGATCGCATGGGGAGAAGCGGACTAGAGCTGTTATAAGTTTACCTACTGTTACCTACTGCTACACCACATGACATTCCCGTCTGCAGCTTTAAATCTGAAATCTTTATCACTTAAAAAAAAGAATTAGCCTAACATTATTTAGTAAGCATTAATTGTAAAGAACTATTTAATGTATATGATTAAACTCACGTTGATTATGATAAGATATTAAAATACATTTTCTTGAAGATTTGGGTCTTAATTAGGAAGAAAGATCACTAAAAGAATGTTAAAAGATATTAAGGAGATGAGAAGTCATAAAGCACGAACACAATTTTTCTAAAAACACTCAAATATATACACACATGTATATATATATTAATATATATAAACACCCAGTGGTGTGGTTCTGTAACGTAACGTAACGCTCAAGCGATGTACGACAGTCTACAGCAGTTAGTTTAGTTGAAA
>MUZC01000378.1:111731-123481 GCA_002072015.1 Radix auricularia | reverse complement strand
TATCAAAAAAGGACAAGTTAGTTGGTCTTTAAAAAAAAGGTTGGCGCCGTAGGTGCCCAAAAAACGGGGGCGCCGCAGGCGCCACGGCGCCTGCCACAATCTAGTATATATATATATATATAACGTATTCAACTTAGTTTATTTTTGCTGCTTTGATACGTTAACAACAAACTTTGTTCAAATATCCTCCTAAGCTGTTGGTCAAATCTGAATTCATCCTGCCCTTGTTGCTGCCGCATAAACCTGAAATCACCTTTAATGCCGCAGCTTTCTGTCTTGCTTGCACTCATCTCTTGTGACTACCTTTCTGGTAAAAGCCTTTCTACCCACCCTTTTAACCACTGCTGTTTAGTGTTAAAAAAACAAATTACACAAACTATTTGTGTAAGGAAACAATAAATTAAAGCTTTATTATCAACCAATACAAATAATGGTAGATGTTTCGGCTCATGCCTTCATCAGTACAAAAACATTTACTTACATATATCTTAAAATTAAAACATATTAAAGTCTATGTGATAAAATGAAAAGAAGAGAAAAACAAAAATAAACACGGACGTAGAATATAAGAAAAAGGAGGAAGTTGAAGTATCTAAAGTAACAGTGAAAGCCACAACGGGAAAACGATTTTGCAGTCAGGTAAAATTGTGGATTTGGTTAATTCCATATGGAGCCAACGTACCAAATCGTTTTATGAGTCTATTTTCCATGTGGACTCTATCATGGGTATTGGTTGCATATAGAATACCAGTAACTACAATATCCAAAATGCCATCGTGGTCAACACTGTTAAAATGTTTAGACACAGGACACTGAGCCTGTTTATTTATATTGTACAGGTGTTCTCTAAACCAATCTCCAAGACGACGACCTGTCTTACTGTTTAGTGTTAATTTTTTGTTGTAGCTGTACGGCAGTAAAGTAAAAACATCATTAAAACTGTGTTCAAACAAGCCACATGATATAATATTTAGCCTTCTATATCTCTCTTTCTGTTTTCTTTCACTACAACTTCAACTACACACTACCCACAAGTACTTCCTTCCTAGAAGCAGAATAATACCAGCCTTCATCAACCTGACAGCTATACGCATTCCTTGGTAACATCTACACTTTTCGAATGATGCAGTATACATTTTTTTTAAAAGTTCCTAATCTTTCGTGTCTTCACATTACCACTTATGTCTGAGACAACATGCTTTCCCACTTAATTTGAGTCTATTTACGTCTGAGACAACATGCTTTCCCACTTAGTTTGAGTCTATTTATGTCTGAGACAACATGCTTTCCCATTTAGTTTGAGTCTATTTATGTCTGAGACAACATGCTTTCCCACTTAGTTTGAGTCTATTTATGTCTGAGAAAACAGGTTTTCCAAATTAGTTTAAATCTATTGCAGACATGACCTTTTCAAATCCTTCGTGTGTTTACAGAATAACATAAATTTTTACCTTTTTTTGCAATAAAAAAAGCCAGAAAAACATATTAGAAATTTAATTATAATTTTCAATAATAAAATTTATTCTACTCTTTTTAGACAGTAATTTTAAAATAATTTATTATCAGAAACTTAATCAACACTTTATAAATGGAAAAAGAACACATTTTTCAACAAAAAATTGATTAATAATATATTTTAAAAGGTTACAACATTTTTTACAAAAATGTCCTGTTTTGTTACAAAAGTTTCTGACTAAACTTTTTGTTTGTGTTTAACTTTTTTATTTATTTTGTAGCTATTTACATTCTTGTAGGACTCTGTTTTATTTAACAATACATAGTTGTAACAATAAACATTTAAAGTGAACATTATTTTTTTTTGGCAGTATCATTATCATTTAATACAAATAACAAACTAATACATTTTCTGGGATGTAAAATTTAATTAAAAATAATATTTTACTTATCCTTGGAGTTTTAGGCTAGTAGCTTAAAGCTCACAGTGTAAACATTAAATAATAAAAAAAAAACAACTTAACAGTTGGCAGCAAAAAAACAGCATAATTTTTAAAGTAAATTTTCTAGGATTTAAGTACTTACTTTTAAATTAATATATTATATTTTTATATCCTATATAAATTAGATTTCAAAAGTCAAAAACACAAACTATAAATACTGGCTTAAGATTTCTTTATACTCTGCAGTACAGAAATGATCCTCTGTAAACCTGATTTCAAAAAAAGATGAGAGAAATAAAAAGTTATGATTATAAATTTAAAATATAAAATGAATATTGAGTTAATATTACATAAAATAAAAATGATAAAAACTCTCACTATTGGATAATTTATTTTGAGGTTTGGCCCAAATGTCAAAACAAAAGACTTAATATTTCTCAATCCTCAATTAGTTCTTTTATAAAACATAGGGCTGGTACTGATTTTAAAAAGAATTGTTTAATGGGCGAAAATTTAATTGATTAATTTATATTTATAATAGTTTTATAAGCCATAAGTTATATAGAGATCCCCTTAAGTCGCGATTCATTATTTAATGAAATCAGTGAAGTTGTGGCTATTTCATGGATCCCAAATTTACATGTGCATTTCTAAAAAAAATAATAATAATATGAGGAAAGTAACATTAAAATATAAACTATTCGACAAAAAATATTAGAAATATTTTATTAAATTTTAATAGAATTTTAAGCGATCAAATTAAATTTAATCAATTAAAACTTTAAACAAATGATTAATTAATCGTTAATTTTCACAGCCCTAACAGAAATTATTTTAAAGTTTCTATTTAATAGAAAAAAAAATATTTGGAATTTGAAAAATAAAATGTCAAAAGATTTATTATTCATAATGTTAATAACCTTCATTGTGGACATCTTCATCAAGTGATGCTACCAAGCGGAACCATCCGGCCTCCTTAGCATTAAATGACTGCCCAGGCACCAAAAATACACGGCCCTCCAGGAATTTCTCAAAGAGCAATTTTTCTTCTTTAAAAGATTTTTCTGGCATGTACTGTAAAATTTAAAATATTTACTTCCTTTAAATTTTGCTCAATGTACATGTAAAAAAATTGCCTTGAAATAAAATATTTCAGCAAATGTGCAACAATAATGATTTCTGAAAATTGATACTAGAATGAAAAGTAATTGTATACAGAAATTGTATACAGAAATTGTATACAGAAATTGTATACAGAAATTGTATACAGTAATTGTATACAGTAGTTGTATACAGTAGTTGTATACAGTAGTTGTATACAGTAATTGTATACAGTAGTTGTATACAGAAATTGTATACAGTAATTGTATACAGAAATTGTATACAGAAATTGTATACAGTAGTTGTATACAGAAATTGTATACAGTAATTGTATACAGAAATTGTATACAGTAATTGTATACAGTAGTTGTATACAGTAGTTGTATACAGTAATTGTATACAGTAGTTGTATACAGTAATTGTATACAGTAGTTGTATACAGTAATTGTATACAGAAATTGTATACAGAAATTGTACACGGTAATTGCATACAGTAATTGTATCAATTAGGAGAAAAATACCTCTGAAAAATTGGCCCAAATGAAAAAGGTCGCAGGACTAGGATACACAACAACTGCATGTGATTCAAGTGTAGATTTGTAATACTGGATTCTTTGATTCATGCGCTTCTTCATGGTGGGGAAAAACGTATTATCTAGCCAATCTAGATGTATTAAATTGAGACAGTACAATTTTAAACAATAAACAATAAAGCCTTTTAAGAAATTATGCAAAGCCATTAACTCTATTCATTTCTCTTATATAGAATGCGTACGTTTATGCACGCGGTATTTTTAGACAAGTTATTTTTTTTATTTCTTTATATTTTTATTTGTTTTGATTTAATTTTAGCGTATTATTGAATAAAACTAATTAAAAAACAAAAAAAATAAAAATTTGTTATGATTTTGATATTATTTTTAAATTCGAAACGACCGGACGTGATGCGCCGAGAGACGCTAAGCTTAGCCATTTTGTGTAGGACGAAAACCGACGTGGCTGCTAAAAATATTTTAAAATATTGATATTATCTGTGAATTTATTGACAAATTTCTATTTAAATCTTACGAAGAGTGCATGGAAACCTAGAATTAAGTTATTTTGATAAGAATTTTGAAGAAAATCATAATTTGCAATCTATCGGAAAAGCAACTATATCAAAGGTTAGTTTTCGAGTGTTTCATCTTTCACAGATTTTCGAGTTTTTAAAAATTTTAATAAAGTTATCAATCTAAGTTTTTGTTCTTAGTTATCCAGAAATAAATAAACACCATTTTAAAGTGCATTTAGAGAAATTACATAATTTTATATTATGTATTTATTTTACTATACTAATAATTTCATAACTAGTTATTCTTAACAACGGTTGCTAAGTAATGTAAACAAAGGAAAGTTTTCTAGCTTCTGTTAAATATTAGATACTAAAGAAAAAATGTTGCATGCCATTATAGTCCTAATGGCTTTACACAATATTGAATATTTTGAAAAGTTACAAATTGGGTAGTTTTTNAAAAAAATAATATGACATCATTGCATAGTCAACTCATTTCTTTTTGTTATATTCCCAGGGCAAACTCTTATGCTGTTCATGATGATGCCCCCCAGTCTCTATTCCAAACTTTCTCCCAGCCAGAAAGAAAGCCAGACTACATATCTGGGAAGAAATTCAACTGGAGAATCAGTGAGTGTGAGGCAGTTTCTACATCCACAAGATTTCAATGAATTGTTTTTTTACCTTGGATTTGGTTGAAACATTTGTCAACTATACCAATTAATATTCTTCAAACCTGGTACCTACTAAGCCATTTATCAACTGTCATCAATGGTTTATTTGATGGTTCAGCTGATGAGTTCTACACATTTCTTGGACACTAAATGTATATGTGAATAATACATATATCCAGTGTTAAAAAATATTAGTCGACTTCAACTTTGTCAAAACACAAGGCTATCATGTGTTTTTAAAAATACTCTTCAAACTGGATACAAGTTGCTAAAATACTTTTTGGTCATAGGAATATGTGCAGGTGGAACAAATTCTTAAAAATGGAAATGTTTTCCAAATGAACTTGAGGGACATAAATATCTAAGAAATGAAATCAAAGCGAGATGATATGAGATGGATAGCGGCTGTACAAATTTAACATTTAAGTGGAGAGACAATAAACACAGCCTCTCTTGTTTCCAATTACATCTCATTGAATGGATTTTAACTTGTTAACAGAAGAACATAAGTTGAATGAGTTTTAGACCATTGCTTGTGAGACAACCAGATATAAAAGTAATAAAAGCATATAATAGCTTTATGTGAAATTTTGATCATAAAGGAGTTGATTCGCCGCCCAACTGTTACCTCCAGATACATTTCACAGAGCACTGGGTGGATTGCAACATGTTGATATTATTCCAATTTCTTTAAATGCTAATACTAAAGCACATACAGGAATAGTGAACTGTGCAGATTAAAAATATTAAATAGAAATTGTGAACTGTGTGACTGTGTGCTAAATCTTGAGGGAAGATAAAATAGAAATTTCAGATGTGACACTTACCTTAGTTTATTTAAATAAGACAAGAAAATTTCATGAGGATTATCAGTTATAATTGTGTGCATTCATATTTATGTTGGAGAAAAATTATTGCCAATTTTTATTGTGGTAATGTGAATTTTTAAAGGGAATCTTTGAAGGTAAGGCATTTTTCAAAATTATTTCCCCTTTTTATATACTTAACAAAAAAAAATTGTAAAAAAATCATTTGTAGTTATAATTACTTAATTTTTTCAGGAAAGATACAAAAATGAATTTACTTTCCTTAAAAAGTAAAAATAATAACTTTTTTAAAAAACTGTATTTTTTTCTTTATTTGGATCTGATGAAAAAAAAATTAAAAATTATTTTTTTAAAAATATGGTCATGTAATTTATTTTTAAAATTCAAAATACTTAAACAAATGTTGACAAACCATTAATTTTCAAATACCTCATTCATTTTCCTACAAATTAATCTATTGCATGATTAACTTTGGACCTCAAGTTTTAATGTTATTGAGATTTTTGTTGGGTCATTAAAAATTTGACAAAAAAGGGAGAAAATCAAGGAATGTAAAGAGTTAAGTAGGGCTAGAGTTTATTGATTTATATATGTTCCATCATAGATATTAGGTATTTTTATTTTGCCATCATTTTGGTAAAGCACAAATATGCTGAATGAATTTTTTTATAACTATTGCAATTACAAAAGGGTACTTCAATATGAATTGAAAATCTTTTGTTTTATCATTTCTTACAAAATTTAACATAACTCATTTTGTACGGACAAATTATAACTATACATACAAAAATCTTAAATAAATAAGAGATAAAGGTTTTTAAAAAAATTTTAAACCTAAATCGGCTTTAATAGTTACCTGCATCACTTAAAATAGATTTTAGTCTGTGTTGTATAAGTCCCGCAGCTCGAAAGTAAATACTTGTCAAACCAAAATATTTTGTCAAGGCTGCATTTCTTGTATAAAATACACCACAACGATAACCAGACAGACCCAAATCCTGCAACAGAAAACTTAGTAGTTATAAAGATAAAAATATATTTAAAAGGATTTATTTTCTGAAATAATTCTTAAACCAATAAATTTAAATCATAAATTAATTTCTGAATGTAACTGTAACCTTTATGAGTTGAAGATCTACAGCTATGCATTAAGCCATATTATCTTAAAACACAACCAACTAGTTACTCCAAATGGCTTAAAATGTAATAAAAAATATATATATTTTATGGGATATTTTGAAAAGCACCTTAAAACATTTTGTTTATATTATTTGTTTGAAATTGGTTGAGATAGTGGAGGTTGTTTTATAAATAAAAATTTTGATACTTCAACAAAAATTAAATAAAAATTTGCCAATACTAATTTATACAATGCATATCCCATCCCCTCCCCTCACTTACCTTGCTTACACCCCAAGTGAAATGTACCCTGTCAGGATCAGGGTGGGGTAAGGATAAAATACTAGTAAACTGAACCTCAGGATTGAACAGTGAGAGTCCATAGATCTCATTAGCTATTACATGAAGCTCATGCCTGGAAATAGTAAAATTATCTTTATTTGAAGGGCTTTGAATTTTAGTTAGGATTTTTAGTAGAGATGCTTTAATCAAGAAGGCTTTAGATAAAAAACAAAAAAACAAAACAAGATAACAATAATTTGTTTACCTATGAGCAAACTGCAATACATCTTTTAGTTCAGACTCTGTTAATATACCACCAGAGGGATTGTTTGGGTTGATGAGCAACACAGCTTTAACCTTCTTTCCCTGTTTGAGTTGAACATAAAATACTGATAAAATTCTTTTAGAGATGCAATTTACACTTTAGTTAGAAATGATAGCTGTTGGTTGCAAAAATTAGGAGAAGAACTTTTTAAATTGCCTAAGTTTGAATATGCATAAATTAAATTCGAAGGGCAGAAAAAGGTAAATAATAACTAATACAAAATTGGTTGGTGTTATTTATATTTACACATTATGTGATACAAGGCATAGCATTGACTATTTAGTAATCTTTGTTTCACAAACAACAGATAACATTTGCATGTTTACCTAAAATGTGTATTAATTATTAGGTGAATTAAAGCAATCTGACTACCAGAATAAAGGAAAAAGAAACAAAATATTTGCTTCTACATTTAAAGTTTCTTAAAAGTAAATTTTGCATCGATTAAGTGTGCCTAAAAATATATGTTTTTCAATTAAAAGAAAATATATTTTTTTGCATTATTTCATCTGATGAAGAATGGCAGAAAAATCTTTTAAATTGGTTAGTAATTTTTCAATCTTAATTTTTTCAAATTTGTATATTACACTTTCAATTTTTTAAATACCTATTTCACAAATTAGATTAAATAATTCAAAACGATTATCTACATCAATCATAAATGGAAAAAAGTCTCAAGTTACACATACATATGATTTAAAATGTTAACCTCAGAAGTCTAAAGACAACCAGAAATAAAAACATTTTAAGCCATGGCATCCAACACCTTCAACAAACTTTCAAGCATCTGGATCTCTACAACACAGTTGGAACACCAAACTATAGACTTACAATGCTTGCATCATACCAGTCCTAACTTATGCCTGCAAAATCTGGAAGGCAACTAAGCTAACAGACCAACAAGAAATGAATCTTACATAATTGATGATCTAATTTTAAAACATGTGCTGAAGTTAAGGAACTTTCTGAACAGATATATATGTCAACATTCATCAAAAAGAGAAGATGGTCTTGCATCTGTCATGTGCATTATATTGACAGTTCATGGTTACTTTGAAATAGCCCAACATTGCAACCAAAGAGTTAGAGGAAATCAAGTGGAATATGAGAAGCTTTACAAAGAATCATCAACAAAGAAAGAAAAGTTCTTGGTATTGACACTCTTCAAGATCTTCATCTAGCTGCAACAAACAGGCAGGACTGGAAAACACAAATATCTGCCCTATGTGCTTCCTTGGTCAGAGTGAAAAATCCTTCAATCAAATAAATATAAAATAAAAATTTCGAATAAAAAGAAAATCAATTAAATTTCTAAGAATATCCTCATTCAACTTTAGTTTTTCTAAATAATGTATTTTATTTTGGGCTTAAAATTACAAATGATTTAATGATCAAACCCTTATTGTATCTCTTACCTCCCCAAAAGCTCTTTGATAAACTAATTCCATTTCATTAGCACAGCTCTGTGCTGTTGTTCTTGGGTCGATCTAGGATTATACGTGATACGCATTCAGTTAAAAAATTTCTTTGAAAAAAAAAAATCAGAATAAGTAAAAAATATGAAAGATTGTTATCACTCAAACACATTTGCACGTCCCTTCAAATATAATTTAGTAAGTAGAATAAAGAAGAAAAAAATTAACAATAAAAACAAGTTACATTCCTGGTTTTGAAGGTATGTGTGTTTTTACTTATAATTTTATGAAAATAAGGTCTTGCTTTTTTGTTTCCCAGAATTCTATACTAACTGACACATTTTTGTAATGTGTTACAGGAATGAATGTTTTGTCATATAAAAGTCACATAAACATATTTTTATGTTTGAACTTACATCACAGCCTAAAGGCACCTCAAGAACATTGACGCTTGGCCGCTCATAAAAATCATTTTGTATTCTGTAGTAATAAGGAGTAGTGACCATGATGTAGTCTGCAACACATTATCTTATATAGTAAATGTTCAGTTATCTAAGTATACCAAAGTTATTTTATTCAACAATATTCTTCTATTCATATTTCTGTCCATAAGTAAAGGATATCCTAAAAAATCACCTCAATCTTAGATATTCAGTTTTAGACTATCATATAAATGATCTGGTAAATCTGGTGTCAGCACATTAAGTTAGTTCAGAGGTGTTAAGATATAATACTGTGTGTAAGACACTAGATGTTGCAATAAAAACCATTTGAAGTTCTGATTCTCATAAAGTAAGTTACATGAATTTCATGTCAAGCTTCTTGGGTAAATGGTATGTTTACTTGTGGAAACCAATTATTGTTTTGTAAGGCAAAAATTTACAGTTAACATCAGTTTTAAATAAGAGATGGAGAAATTCAATTGAATGAGAAAACTGTTGACTAGTTTTTTTATATGAGGAAGCTTGATGTTATAATTATTTAGCAGATAAAATTCTACTTACCACCAGGATCAGCCAAGGCCAAGGCCAAAGCTTCTAAAACTACCGTGATTCCATTGGTTACAAATATCTAGAATAAAATAAACCTTTTTAAAAAAATGTTCATGATACTATGAAATTTTAAAAGCAATAAAATATAAAATAGCCGAGTTTGAGTTGAGATATGGAATTAGATGCATAAAACTTTAAATTATTAGTTTTCATGAACTACTTTAATCTAAAATAAAGAATCATAAGCAAATATGAAATGAGAACAAGATTATAAAACTTTTCAAATTACTATTTCTTACTTAATATCTAAGAAGTTAAGGTTGCAATTTAAGGGGACATCAATCAAGTGACTTTTAAACCAAGTTTCTTATTAGCTCTATTAAAAAAGGAGCTGACTCTTGTACACGACCTACACTTTGAATGTTGAGCTCTTCTCTTGTATGAAATCTTCTTTCAATAAAAGTTTTCAACGTGCTCTTGAACCTTAAATAAAAAAATCCTCACACATTAAATTATTTGATAATACAATTATCCTATAAAGTACAGGCAGAAATTTATACCTTCAAAAAAATTTAAAACATTATTGCATCAATGACTATGTGAAATAAGTCATCTTTTCTTTAAAACAATGTATAAAATTCAAGCCACTCAATCTCTATAGCATTATTATTCAAAAGCTTTTGTCTAGTTGTCGGCTCGTTTTTATTCTGAAAATTATTTGTTGATGAAACGTCTAAAAATGTCATGTTAAAAACACCCAAACTAAATAAAATATTGATATTGCTATAATCCGGCAATTTAAATGTACAAAAATGCTCACTCCATATTGCCACTTGCTTTTTCATAATGCATCAAATGATCATCTTCAGGTTCCTGTGCCACAGATTGGATCTAAATTAGAAATAGTGTTAAATTGTGATATGGAACTTAAAATAGATTTGCATATTATATTCAAGTGCTACCCATAGCAACCCAGAATGTTTTAGTAAATGGAAAACATGTAAACAGTGCATGAGTTAGCCTGACTTGTTACGTCCTGTCAGGCTAACTCATACACTGTTTACCTGTTTTCCATTTACTAATTTATAAGCCTGATTGCAGTCTCACACCCATTTTTTTCACCACAATGTTTAAATGCTACAATTAATTATATGTACAAACTGATCTATGATAGATAAGTTGATCAAGAGCCTTACCTCTAAACACATGAGCATATCTTCAATTTTAATCTTTACAAAAAGTATAAATTTTTAAATAATTTTACTATGGATTATGAAGAATTTTAATGTTAAACCACTATTTGTTCAAGCTTCCAGAAGTTTCCTACCTTGTCCACCCACAGGTCATCACACAACTTGTTCTCAGCCAAACCGATGTCAACTATCCCCTGGCAAGAGAGGAAAACATCTCGTGTAAGACTTTGTAATGTTACACATCTTCTACCAACTACCAACACATCATTCTGATGTGTGCACTAACATTAAATGTTACGCATCTCCTAGAGACATAGCATTATTTCCAGGAAAAATTTATGTTGGTTTGTTTATTTTTCATAGAAGGACTTTTTTTTTCATTCAAATTCTTCGATTTGATTATTGCATCCAAAAAGTAAAAACAAAAATTTAGACCGATGTTGAAGTAATTTCTTATTCGGAGTGTCTACTGCTAAGACAAAGTAACGGCAGACAACCCGCGCGGATGTGGCTGGTGCTACGACATGTCGTAACGCCAGCAACATCCGACCGGGTTGTCTGCCGTTACGACAAGTTACGACATGTCGTAAACAATTTGCTGTATTTTTAAATATGCTATTACTAATACTTAAATACTAAACCATAATTCTCATAATGAAATATCATGATCACTAGATAAGCTTATTAATGAATTTTAAAGGTTTAAAAGAAAATCTAGATTGAGCCATTAAATGAAAAACATTTATAATTTTAAAAAATTACACAATCTCATCAGCTTCGCTAGCTCATGTGACAAGCCGGTTGCTTCGCAATGATGCGACGCTAGTGATAGCGGGATCGAATCCCGCCGCCGTCATGTTTTTTTTTTTTTTT
>MUZC01000378.1:88470-110529 GCA_002072015.1 Radix auricularia | reverse complement strand
ACTAGCGCTACGACATGTCGTAACGCTAGCAACATCCGACCGGGTCGTCTGCCGCTACGACAAAATTGTCGTAGCGCTAGCCACATCCTTTCTTATTTATGAGTGATGGAGAACGGAATCAAATTTACCACTTAATTTAAACACACACTCTCATAAATTAAATTATCAATGCCCTTGTTTATGTCCTTTATATTACACTAGATTGTGCCGGGGCGCCGTGGCGCCTACGGCGCCCCCTTTTTTTAGGGCGCCTACGGCGCCAACCTTTTTCAAAAGCCCAACTAACTTGTCCTTTTTTGATAAATACGAAATATTAAACTTTCTGAAATGCACGCAAAGTATTATTAATAGGGGTTGTATTTTACGCACCGATGCACACCAAACAATGACGTCATCATATTAAATATTTTTACAGCGCTCATCCACACACGATTTTTCAACTAAACTAACTGCTGTAGACTGTCGTACATCGCTCCTCAGCGTTCCAGATCCAGTGAGTGACTTGGACTATTATATTATTTACTAGATTGTGCCAGGCGCCGTGGCGCCTGCGGCGCCCCCGTTTTTTGGGCGCCTACGGCGCCAACCTTTTTTTTAAAGACCAACTAACTTGTCCTTTTTTGATAGATTGTGCCGGGCGCCGTGGCGCCTGCGGCGCCCCCTTTTTTTGGGCGCCTACGGCGCCAACCTTTTTTTTAAAGACCAACTAACTTGTCCTTTTTTGATAAATACGAATTATTAAACTTTATGAAATGTACGCAAAGTATTTATTTAATAATAATAATAGGGGTTGTATTTTGCGTACCGATGCACACCAAACAATGACGTCATCATATTAAATATTTTTACAGCGCTCATCAAAACACGATTTTTCAACTAAACTAGCTGCTGTAGACTGTCGTACATCGCTCCTCAGCGTAGCGTTACGTTACAGAACCACACCACTGGGTGTTTATATATATTAATTGTCTAGAATGCTCGCGTGTTCTTATAAAATTCTGTTGTATCCAACATGAAACTCTTTTCCCGCCTGCAATAACAAGCGCTCAATAAGTTCTCTATTGTTGTTATCTAGGCTGATCTATTGATTAAACATGTTCTTGGGTTTGATGGCAGGAAAGGGGGGCAGAATTCATCTATCAACCGACGTGTTCAAGTGAACAGAGTGCGTTCCCTTGACTGCCCCTGACGAGCTTAAAGTCATCAACTTTGGCAGCGAAGATAATTTACGATCTGTAACCATAATTTAGGACATAAATACCATACTAGATTTAAGACATCCGTCTAATCAATGCACTTCAGCCATGTTTTTACGGAACTTTGTTTTCACAATGCGATTAGTGAATTAATTTTGACGAGCACAGTGATTACCAATCAGTATTAGTGGTGTTTGGGGGTGGGGGAGTGGCTCAAACAAAATTTAGGAACTCATAGTGACTCAGTCTCCCCCCCCCCTCCCAATGTAAAACTTGACCTTAAAAATATAAATTAGTAAACGCTGGCCCATCTCAGTTAAATGTGATGATAAAAGGTTTTTCAAGTGTCCAAGAGTTGTTAACTGCTGGACAAGTCGTGAAAGTTATTTATAATGATTTGTGTTAATAAAGCCATACATCTTTCAATGAAAGATAGTCAGTGTGGAGTTGTATCTATTTCCGAGGCTTTGCAAACGTTGCTGTATCTGATATCTCATTTAGAATATATGTAATCTAAATACACAGTTTATTTCGGGGAGAAAACTTTTGTAGCGTTATGTCATTTAAAAATCTGTATTATAAATACAAGACTTACCTTCGGATTGTCTACTGGATGAAAGCGGTCATTCCTGACAAGGCCGAAGTAAGGCACGATAAAAGTGTCTTTTTGAAGCATGCTCTGGGCCCGGGCTGAAAGCGTCTCTTCCATGGCTGCCTGAAAGTCTTAGATCAGTTGAGATGTGTAAGAAGGCAATAGGCGTGATAGTTCTATGTAACTATTAACGTGCCGTGTCTGTGATATCTATTGTGTTTTTTTTTGTTAACTAATGTGTCGTTGTTAACAAATGTTCATTTCTCAATTAATGTGTATGCGTTGATGCTTATGTTTTTGTAATCTAGAGTGTCTTATATAATTAGTGTGTATTTTTAACTCATGCGCCCATGCTAACAAGGGCATGTTCTTTTTTTAACTCTGGTTGTTCTGTTAAATAGTTTATCTTTTTAACGACTAATCGTGTGTGTTTTTATTAGCTAATGGGTCTGTTTTGTAGCAAATGATTCCTAGTTGCTATTTCAACTAGTTAACACGTGACACGTCTAGCTCATGTTTTTATATAACTAACTGCATATTCAAATAAGCTATTGGTGTGAATGAAAAACAAATATGTTAATATAACGTATATCATGTTCATGCAACACATCTTGTGTTAATGCATTCTATCTCGAGTTAATACAACATATATGTGTTGAAACAACATATCCGTTTTAATACAACTTATCTAAGATGTTTATGCATTCTATCTCGTGTTAAAACAACATATATGTGTTAAAACAACAAATCAGTTTTAATACAGTCTACCTGCTTTAATACAGCACATCTGTTTTGATTAAACCGTATGTTTTAATACAAACTATATGTGTCCATACAACCCATCTTATGATAATACAACATATCTGGTATTGTTTGTTTCGTTCTAACAGTACAAGTTGAATCACGAGACCTAGTAGCAGACACGAACCTGAGTGTAATGTTGACGTTGCTTTAGAAGCAGCTTTCAAATACCAGCGAGCAGGTGGGAGGTGGTAATGGTTTAGTCCGAGATTTTAACGGGGACAGGAAATAAGTCGTTTTGTGGTTTTGTTGTAAGTTTTTCATTTCCATTTAAGGACTACCAATTTCCTTTCTGAATTGCTTTTACTTTTTAATTACATGTCCAATGTTGTTTTTTTTTTTTTTCGTGTTTTTTTTTTCAGCTGTAGACACTTGAATATTTTTATTATGTTAACTTCTCTTTGTTTTTAGCGCATCCGGTATTGTCAGGGGCGGATTAAGACTGCACGGGGCCCCTGTCTGCAATACAAACTGGGTCCCTATCCAGTCAGCGTCCCTTTAAATAAAATAATTGCTAGCAGCTAATATCAGACTGTAACTTGTAACTAAATCGACTAAATAGTTCTTTCGTTCCTTGCACATGCTTTGTCTACACTACGGGATGGGCCTTCCCAGCCAAAAAGATTATTCGTGAAAAAATATGACAAAATCAAACACGAAGAAATGAAATGTTTGCCGGTATCCTAAAATTGAGAGTTAAAATACAAATGCAAGAAAGAATGGGGAAAAAACTGTTTCGCTGGGAATAAATCCAGCACCACAAGCCAACATACTTTCATACATTTTCAGGGATTCATGCAAACATTTGTCCACCTTCATTGTAAAATATATTAAGTTTGGGGGAGGGGTCCTTGGCTTTAGCCAGTTCAGCCGCCCCTCCTCTTAATCCGCCATAGGATATTGTGGTAAATTTAAAAAAAATAAAAGCATTAAGTATAGAAATATGAATCAAGGCAGCTGTATTTAAACTATTTATTGACTAAATCTAATGCTAGTCAGAGGGACAATAACAGACTGAAAAAACAATGGAAATGAATGAGATAAACTTAGGTAAACGAGAACGTGAGAATATAGAGCAAATGGGAGGCAGAAGAGGAAACGGTGAGACAGGAGGGTGGGAAGATTGAAGATATGAAAAGTAAGAAGGTGGTAGAAGGAGATAAGGTGAGATTGAAAAAGAAAGTGATAGACAGAGAGACGGTGTCATGGTTAAGAATAATCTGCATATAGCTCTATAAATAAAATATTTAATTTGAGAGGCGATAATGAATAGCAGGAAATGATTTTCAAAGTAATTTCATGACACAAAATGCAGAAGCACACAGGAATTAAGTCATTCAATGAAAGCCAAAAAAATATATGTAAGAACATTTTCTTTGGGAATAATTTTCCAAGCATGAAAAAAGAAAGAAGTTTTATTCAGCATATCTCCGTATTTCTTTTTTAAAAAAGTCTTCGTTTTATGAAAACAATGTTGATCTTTCAAATTAAACGAGCAAAGACCAGTAACCAATCAGATTTCTCGGTGTATTACTTTATGAACTTAATCAAGTAAAATGTGTAATTATGTTGCAATAGGAGAAATTAGATCAGCTAGCATTCTCTGAACTTACGAAATAGTCGCCTCCACATAAATTTCAGTGAATTTAAAGCCGATTACAACCTGTCTCAAAATGATAGTGAAGTTTGTGCGGCTATCACAAATCCAGTAGCGCTGTAAGATATCTTTGATCTCGATACCTAATATGAATAAAGAAGGTGTGAAAGTGCTAAAGAAATATAAACACGGGCATTTGTGGAGATGAGTCTTTGTTACTGAGTCAAGATCTGAAAAACAATGGCTCGAATCAAAATTGAAAACAAAATTAGACTGAGTAGGATAAACTGGGCTTATCTAAAAAAGGGCAATTCTAACATAAATATCCTGATGATTATAACACTGCTAATTTTTAAATATATTTTTCAGGTTTATTATCAAACTTAATTTAAGAAATTACATATTGCGAGATTAATACGCTATTCCATAAGTTTAAAATTACAGTTTGAAAATCTGAGTTTACTACATGTTCAACATCCATTTAGGATCTTTAAATAAACTGAATAATGCAGATTTTCATTAGATTTGTCAACTGGAATAATTTTTCAACATTGGTTCTTTTATCGAAATCATAAGTAGCGATCATTTTTACACACAAAAAATACTGTACTGATGCAATATGGTTTAACTATAATTTGCATAGAGTTGCATCAATGTACTTTTTTCACTAGTGTAGATTCCCCTATCAAATTTACAACAAAATTTTTTAGAGTTGACATGATGGTCTCGTTATTCCGCGGCACCATCTCCTGGCCTCGTTCCGACCTGACAGTTTAGCTGTAACGTTAATGACTTCTGTGGTTCTCAGGGCAATTAGGGCCCGTGTTTGAGCCCCATTAGGGGAGCTTTGTGCAGAGTGCTGGACACCACCGACAAAAGCGGTCCTCGTTTTGTTTAAAGCGGGCACAGTGTGGAAATTCAATTGATTATTTCTAACTTGACCTGGAATGTTTGTCCTATTTTCCCATCCCAACACCCGCCCCCAATACACACAAATAAAATTACAGTTGGGATGATTAAACCTAAGGTCATTGACCTATACATTTAAAAGGGGTTCCGCCCTATGTATAGCAGCATCTTCATGAAATCAAAGACTTGAATAAATATTTGGAATGGACAAGTTTCCAGGACAAATTTTTCTTTCTATAAAAACTATTTTGTGGTTTTAGATGACCTTTGAGAATGTTTGGGTGATAGATCAAGGTAGCAGAAACAATGTAATGACAAATTCATATAAATTATCAAAATAATTTTAGTATCTCATTATTTTTTATGAGCTTTTTATAGAAAATTATGTAATTTTTATTGGTAAGACAGTCCCATCAGTACGATGTATAACTAACTACTGCCTGTCATCAACATGTACAATGTAACTATTGCCTAACTCATATCTATAAAATGTAGCTACTGCCTGATCAGACATTCTTATCTGTGACATTAGTATGACGCTCTTCAATGAAACGTAACTTCTGCCTGATTAATGATGATGTTACAAGCTGGCTCACATAACTTTCATCTTGTTAGGAAACAGTCTTTTCACTCCTGAGAACCCAATTTAATTAAACTTTTAAGTTCATTGCTTCACGGCCGATCGAGTCAAGCCATCTGCTTGTTATGGGAATACATCGTACTTTTAAGTCAGCGATAAACATACGTTCAGTATCATAAAGAAAACTAACATCGCACTTAAAAAGTAAAACCAAAATCGTTTGAAGAGTTATTTAATATACACTAAAATTCACCTCCCCATTCTAAATATCGACACCAAAGGACGTCCAATTTTGTTTCAGACAGATATGAACTTCAAAAAAACTTCAAAAAAATTTATTTTTAAAATAACAATCTCTTAACTTCAATAACAATATGTTTGAGAATCATTGGTTTCCAATTTTAACGCAGCATTGACTTTTCGTAGGTTTACCCCCCCCCCCCACACACACAAACACGATTGTAGTAATTGAGTTGAGTAATCTCTATTGTGCTGATGTGTCGGTAGTTTTGAAAGATTATTCAGATCGTTATGTAATAGACGCGCTCCTGAAATGCTGTTTTCGTGTTTTACCATTTACAATATTTGTGTTTGTGTTTTAAAACTGATTTTAAGCTGCAGTTCAATCACTTACGAGGAATGATTCAAGTTTTTATTGATACTAAAGGGTTGAACATCTTTTCTTTTAAATTGTGCTGTCGTATAAATGCAAAGAGCTACTATAATGCTATAGTGATATTTAACAACAGCAACAACAGAAACATCAGCTTCGTAACATTTTAGCTGGTATAAAATGGATGAAATACTCTTAAAATGTATTCACAACTTTATTCTGACAACCTTAGGCTAATAGACAACCTTAGGCTCATAAACAGACAACCTTGGGCTAATAGACAGACAACCTTGGGCTAAAGGACAAACTTAGGCGCAAAGACAACCTTAGGCTCATAGACAGACAACCTTAGGCTCATAGACAGACAACCTTAGGCTCATAGACAACCTTAGGCTCATAGACAGACAACCTTAGGCTCATAGACAGACAACCTTAGGCTCATAGACAGACAACCTTAGGCTCATAGACACACAGCATTAGGTTCTTGGAATAGTAACAATTCACCAAAACACTTGAGAAAAGCTAAAATTGGGAATAATTAAATAGGAACTAGAACACCAAATTAAATGTAATACTTTTTATTTTTTATTTACTTTTTGTAAACGATGATTTGAAGCAGATAAAATATCTGACGGACTGAACGGTCAAATACACACAATTATTTTACAAAGGTATTTTTTAAACAAACTGAGAACAGACCACAAGTGTGCAATTTGGGGACCATTGCGCCATATCAAAGTAAAGAGAATAATTCTTAATTCATTGCGTTTTTATACAAATAGTGATTCCCCGCCCCGTCCTCCCCTCCCCGTTCCTCTTCTAATTAGACCCAGCACAAAATAGGAACCTGTGATGTAGCTGATTGGGCCTGTGATTATCTGCACTTTACTTCAAAGAGCTGACAGCAATTTGATGATAGCCTTTACCTGAAGAACATCGTTGGACTACACAAGTTTGTATTATACGCGTCACGACTCTCTACACCATGCTTTACAAGTCGTTCTGTTTAACAGTTTACTTTTTCTTTCTTCTTGTTAGATACAATTTACACAAGAGACCTGAATAACGAGGTTCAAAGTTTTCGTGACATACCGTAGTACATACTAGGTAATCACTTTGTACCAGACTTGATATTCTAGGCAATCAATTTGTACCAGGCCTGATATTCTATGTAATCAATTTGTACCAGCCCTGATATTCTATGTAATCAATTTGTACCAGCCCTGATATTCTATGTAATCAATTTGTACCAGACCTGATATTCTAGGTAATCAATTTGTACCAGCCCTGATATTCTAGGTAAACAATTAGTACCAGACCTGATATTCTAGGTAATCAATTTATACCAGATCTGATATTCTAGGTAATCAATTTGTACCAGAACTGATATTCTAGGTAATCAATTTGTACCAGACCTGATATTCTAGGTAATCAGTAATCAATTTGTACCAGACCTGATATTCTAGGTAAACAATTAGTACCAGACCTGATATTCTAGGTAATCAATTTATACCAGACCTGATATTCTAGCAGACTTGATTTGTTAAACTCCACAGGACATGATAAATCAATCTCTAGTTACAATACAAGTACTAATAACTTGAATTATGCATTTCTACCAAATGTATTTGTCAAATTACGTCTTGCTTAAATTTAAAGGATTTACAAAACATACCGTATTTAGGTCGAACTAATCATTGCCATTGTTGTTGTGTCCCTTTCACTTTTTTTTTTAAAAAACCTTGAATAGTAAGTGGAGATGGGAGACAAAGGTAAAATAACAGGAAAAATCAAGGGCATTAATTAGAGTCACGTGTGGTATATCTGCAAAGGCGTGAGCTACCAGAAAGAAGAAGAAAAAAACACATTAAAAGCCCGTAATGGCTGGGAAACAGAGCGTGGAAACGGCCCATTACAATGTAATGTCAATAAAGTTACACGTTGAGGAGCGGGTAAATAATAATCAGGTCTCACTTAGTGGAAGGAAGCGCTTTTACTGACCGGTCCATTTCGATGGGAAACAGCTTGATTACATTGTAGCCTATTGACAACTTTGTAGTTTTTGTTTCTATAAGGTCACATTTTGGCGTGTCAAGTTGCTTTCATTTCTTTTAGTATATAGATTTTGTTTGTTTCTTTATTTCTTTGTTGTTGTTGTTTTTCTGTGTGGGTTATTTTAAAATTTAAAAATAAAAGATTTATAGCTAAGGGTCGTTCATAAAATACGTCAGGCACTCAGAAAGAGGGGTGAGGGGAGGAGAGGGGCTTGCACATTTTTGACGGGGGTGTTCAAGAAATGTGACGGAACATCCATAATGCGCAAATAAATAATATAATAGTCCAAGTCACTGGATGGATGTGGACCGCTGAGGAACGATGTACAACAGTCTATAGCAGTTGAAAAATCGTGTGGTGATGATTAGCGCTGTAAAAATATTTAATATGACGTCATTGTTTGGTGTGCATCGGTGCGCAAAATGATTTATAAATAAAATAGAACGTCAATTACCGAAACAACACACGCACCTGTGACGTCAGCATGTGTGTTGATGTATACAACATAGACACCATTTTGTGTACTTTAGATTAGAAAAGTCGAAGCGCGAGAAGCTGCACGCGCCGCTGAGGCAGGTGATGAAGCGCCAAAAATCAACATTTATAATATAAGAAAATATTTTGTATACACTTCATGAAGTTTAATATTTCGTATTCATGAAACAAGGATAAGTTATTTGGGCTTTTGACAAAAAAAAAAAAAAAAAAAAAGAGTAAGCGCCGTAGGCGCCCTACAACCCCTAGTTTTTAATAAAACGTCCACTTACTATTAGATTGTTTAATTTTATTTAATGGCGTTTTGCTTTGCTTTACGTGTGTCATGATATTAGTCTTACACTAATACACTAAATACATGCTTAAATGACAAAAAAGTGATTTGAAACATGCTCATTTAAATAAAGAATACCCCCCCCCCCTTTTTTTTTTGAAAGGTGGGGGTGGGAGGTCAGCACTTTGTGACGTCTTATTGGAGTTTTTTTTTTTTTTTTTTTTTTTTTTTCTTGACGACGTGTGAAGAGGGAAGCGAGAATCGGCAAAAATCGCGTGACGTCATTTATGGACGGCCCCTAAGCACTGTTCGCGGCCGCCAAGTCTGCAGTGTTTCCGTTTAAGTAAGTAATGAGTAAATTAAATTACAAGTCACGTGGTTTGCCGTGATATGTTTACTTGAAAGTTTAATTAATAAGATTTTTTTAACAAAGTAAAACCATACCGCGAAATCAAAGAGGGTGGTGGGGCGGCGTAAAGAAAGCGTTGTTTCTATGTAAAGGACGGGTGGCATATTTGGCCCCCGTTTGTCTGTTTCGCTGACATCATGCGACCTAAGTCATGGACGGCCCGTGGTTGATAGATGGGCCTTTGATACTCCACTCAGGGTTAGAATATACATTTGAGAGGGTTATGGAGCAGCAGAGTATAGGCAATTGTCATTCGCAAGTGAAACTAGACTTGTTATCGTTAAAAGGAAATACTTAATCAAAACAGTACAATATATACATATTTGTTAGGGTTGCAGAAATTATTTATTAATTTGTCGATTAATCGTTAAAAAATGTACGATTAAATTAGTATTTTTTCACGAATAATCGACACGTCACTTACAAATTATTGGAAGTAAAAAAAAAAAGTAAGGAGTAAAAAATAGCGGTCGATAAATAATAACACATTTTCTGACGAGTACACAAACATTTTGGATTTAAACTATTGACTGACGGGAATATTCAAAATGTTGATAAAGTTTCCCTACCATAGTTCTTACACTTCGCCTACTTATTAAACACAATTAAAAGCGTATTAAGCTAAGGGCAGTAATGAAGTCTGACTAAGAGATAGAAAATGACGACAGCTCTTCTCATGAATTACTGCGTTACAAAATGCAGATTAAACTTCCTGAATCCATTAACCCTCTACAATAGTGGAAATTTAATGAACATCCGATGATGTCATTCCTTGCCAAGACCGTTTTTTTTGCATACCAATTACGTCAGTTTCATGTGAATAATTGTTCAGCTTGGCAGGTTATATTGTTAAATAGACCCCACTCATCACTTGAACTAAATAATGTCAACATACTTGTCTTTTTGCGTAATTGGTTAAAATATGGCATATAAAGAAGACATCCCAGTGTTATTTAGATTTCAACAAAAACGTTTAATAAGTGGTCATAAATTAAAACTTTTGCCTTTAATCGAAATTAACGATTAATTAATAGGACATCTGCAAGATATTATAGGGTATACATTACAATCCGAAAATCAAAACAAATTATATATTCTTCTCATTTCAGTTTTGATTGTTAAAATTGATAGACATCAACAACATCAATGAAATAACGATCTAAATTCGAAATACATTTTCAGTGAACTTGATTTTTTAAAGAATTCAGATCCCAGACTCAGATTGTTCTAAAAATTAAATCAATGATCAATATCATAGTTTCAAAAATAAACTCATATTTTTATTTTATCCCATCTTATCTTATCTTTTAAATACGTTCCTTCTATACAGAAGATTATTGCCTCCTACGCTTATCTATGCTTTGTAACTAGTCCTGCATTCTTATTAGAGTTTTAAATGTTGATAAAGATTTGGTTTTTCAGGTATTTTCAGGCAACCCAACCACGATCCACGCCCGAATTCCGAACTGGAAGAACGAAAATTTGTATCATGTGTTTGTTCTTGCATACGGAATAAGAAATATGTGTTTTTATCCTTATGTCTATCTGACGCAAAAGGTTAATGCAGTAATGCTACATGATACATGACTACATGAAGTAAAGGAGTTCCGAAGTGGAAGATTATTCTTAGGTTATGTGCTGAGTGCGATCACAACAATATTACATTTAGAAAAGAAAAACTTGACCTTTGACATGTCTAAGTCTGAGTAAATAATCTTAAGGCCAACACTGACTTACATCCTTCTTGTGTAACTATATGTCACAATCACATAGTTTAAATTACTTCTACAATTCCTTTACTTTGTGGTATTAAATTTAAATACTTACATTAAAAACTTGGAATAAGTTGATTGAAATAATTTAAATTCGAATCGTTTTCAAATTTATCACTGGAACAACATCACGGCCGCTTGTGTGTAATTCTGGAACACACCGACGTTCACCTATAAACTCTGACCTATTTTAACAGATCCGACTGCAGGTTATTGTGTGCTGTCTGTTGGTGGTATTCACCGACTAGTTTATAGTTATAGGGATTTAACTACAAGTTTGAGTCGCTGCAGGAATCTTAATACAACTTATTTATAGACAGCGTAATTAGAACACTAAAACAGAGGCGCAGCTAGGATATTATTTGCCCTCGGGGACTCCGCCCTACCCCTACCCCCCAGGATTTATTACTTATTGTGCTAGTTCATTTTTTCAGCCACATTAGTCGCCCTAGTACAGGTAACAGAAGGCGGAAACTATGGCACACGAGCCAGATGTAGCTATAGAGATTACTGCATCTAGCTCTTAGACAAATGATCGATTATTTAAAAAATCAAAATAGTTTATTCAGACTTATTAGATCTACACTTTAATTAAATATAAAAACACATACAAATATTAATCAAAAGAAATTAGAGATATAATCATTTGTACATAAGAGCTTAAATTACACAAAATGCACATATTTACTTGAATTTTTAGTTTTAAACATAATGTATAGCTCTCACAGTATTAGATTACAAAATTTGTGGTGTTTATGGCAGTGGCGTCGCTAGAGGGGTGCGGTTGGGGCGGCCTGCCCCGGGTGACACCAATCCCAGTGACGCCTCGAGTTTATGGCTCTCTCAGGCAAAAAGTTTCCCGATCCCTGTCCTATAGTACATAGTCACCTCCTGTCCCCCCCCCCTTTCTCTGCTCCCGTTTCCACGCCTCTGAAATAACACCATGGTTCACCATTGAATTGATAAAAATAATAATTTTAATAATAATATTAATAATAAAAATAAATGCATGAATTATAGTAACACATCTTTATAAATGCATTCAAATTGAATTTAAATAATTCATATTAAATTTAGCTAAACATTTAATTAATCTACTTATAGGATTGTGCACAAAATAGTGATTTTTTAAAATTTTAAAATATTAATGTCTACGTAACAAAGAAACTAAATTAGTATTATTATCACATTGTACTTCTAGGAAGGACAAGAAGAGTGATGTTCCTTTAGGCCTACTTCTACTACTAGGTGAGGTGTAATTCTCTTCATGGAAATTGACATAAATTATGAAGTGCTGTGTAATCTTCTACTACCAAAGTTTGTTATAGTGACGCAGCATAATTCTTCTTTGTCTTATAGTTCAGTGTTTGCTAGCACACAGATTTCAATCAACCTCAACCGACCCCTTACCACCCCCCCAAAAAAAAAATATTAAAAAAAAAAATAATAAAGTAAAAAACGTTTAAACAAATTTAATGCAGTCTTTTCAACAGTGTCATCAAATGTAATAAATAAAAATCAAATGGTAGGAAAAACTTTCAATCTACAGGTGCTTTTATTTGGTATATCTGATTTTAAATACAAATTTGTTTGTTGAATGATCCATGTTTATTGTGTACAACTGAATTCGACATGATCCTAGTTATCCTTCACAAAAATCGATAAATAGTTTATATTAATATTTGTGAAGAATAACTAGAGCTACACATGTACCAAATTTGATTTAGTTCTTTCAATTTTTCATAATTATTTTAAATAATTATAAGTCATGAATGGCGTGACGATGATAAATTGAACTAATCAATCACATGTATTATTCAGTTACGTACATTGTTCTAATGCGAGTTTAAAAGTAATAGTAAGAATTTCTTATAGCAGTGCATTGTTTAAAATGATATTTGTGAAGAGTTTTATAAGGTTACCAGCGTTGAACATCTCAAAATGTTTCTATTTTATTTTTTGTCTGGTCGCGTGGTGTGAGTTATGAGTCCCAATTATATCAGAATAAGGATAACGTTACAAGGAATCCGGTCCTTCTTTGTCCTTGCCCAAATGATGGATCTATTTCTCCCAGTATTTTTTTAATGATTAGAAAAGAGAAGAATAATGACCCCCACCCCACCTACAGAGCCATTAAAAAAGGTGTTTTATTTTCTTGAAAAGCTGCAGAAAAAAAATTAACAGTGGCACTGAAAAAAAATCAATACCCAGGTTTTCGTCTACAGATCAAGACGATTGTGAATTTATTTCTAAGTTTCCAAGAAGGGGAATGGTATTTAAAGGGAATAGCAAACGCAGAGTGAGGCCATTTGATTGAATTTCTCTGAAAACGCCATCCACAGAAATAAACATTTTGTTTAAAAACCGTTTAAAAAAAGATCAGCGTTGATGGTGTGAATTCTGGCAAATCAAGGTGTGAAACATCAACGTAGCTCTTTAATACTAATATAAATCATTTGACTTGTTTCTCATTCTGATTGTATCATGTTTAAAAAAAAATATCGTAATATTAATAAAATTTATACTGATAGAAATACAACACAATTTTATTTTGTTGAACACCATGAATTTCGGAACACGGGCGCATCTCTAGGATCATAACACCAGTGAGCGTCCACCAGATATGATGAGATGTTCACTGACACTTCAAAGACCTGATAGTGACCCTAGATCAGCTTGTCAACACTAGCAGTGATGCATTGTTTGATTCAACATCTCTCTTCCACATCTCAAGCGATCGACATGGTGGTATATGCTTAAATTAATCATTTCATGTGCCAAGACTCAAATGTTCCCAGCACAAGGACACAGCATCACAGTATATAATTAAATGATGAATACATATGTTCAATATACACAATACATCGATAACAATCCAATTTTGCATCATAAACATACACAAATGGAGTTGATACACATGATCATGTACGAAACGTATATGGCAGTTGTCAATTTCCCACGAAAAAAAAAAAAAAGACACGAAACTATCTTCTAGGTAAAGAATCACACGGACATGCATTCTATGATACTAAAATTTATACTTTCGAAAATATTAAAGATTATTGAACGTTCGAAAGTGATTTGTACTGATAACAACTTGCATACTTTTCAAAGATTTTATGTCAAGTAATTTATTTAATGAATTTACTATGGTTACTAAAATCAACAGAAGTCTTGTTATTTATAAATAACTTCTGTTATTACAGGTTATTTAAACTTTGAAATGAGCTTTTTAAAATGAACACCCCGCTTTGTGGAAGACTAACTACCTTAAAAATTACACCCCTCTGATGGCTTATTATATCTATTGCAGACGCTACTTCTATACAGAATGTTATTGCGTTTATCTATGGTTTGTGTTTAGTCCTGTATTCTTATTAGAGTTTTAAATGATGATAAAGTAGAGACTTTCCTGGTTTATTCAGGCAACCCATTCCACGCCAAAATTTCGGACGGGAAGAAAGAAAACTTATATGTGTTTGTTCTTGCATACGGATAAAGAAATATGTTTTTATCCTTATGTCTATCTGAGAGTTGTATTGAGTAATTTTTGTGTTGTATTTCTAAATTAGAATTAATCGCTTCATGTATGATTACTACTTTACTCTTGGTTATTCTATCCTCTAGTGTTTCAAGGTTTAATGACTTAACCAATGGTCTTATTTTTGTCACTTTTGAATATTCTCCAGTAATGAATCTGGCAGCTCTTTTTTGAATTTGTTCTAGTTTATCAATGTTTTATTTGGTAGATTGGTCCCATAAAAACGAGTCATATTCTAGAACAGGTCTCACCACGGTGAGGTAGCATTTTAGTTTTATATCTTTATTACATTTCTAAAAGTTTCTATTCATAAACCTAAGATTTAAAAATTTTTTTTAATAACTTCATTGATATGGGGATTTCATGATAGTTTATCATTTATTACGACTTCTAAGTATTTTGCAACTTTAGTTTGGATTAGTTCTTTTCTGTGCACGAAATATTTTGAATTTATTTTTTCTTTTTCCTTGTTGCTCTTAAAAGTTGACACGTTTCTGGGTGGAAGGACATACTCCAGTTAATTTCCCGTTTTATCAATTCATACAAATCCTTTTTTAAAATATTGCTAGCTTGTTCTGACTTAATTGTTCTATAGATTACACAATCAACAGCAAATAACCTAACTTTTGTTCATGTTGGGATGTAGTTGGGTAAATCATTTATGTAAATTAAAAATATTAAGTGACCTAGCACAGTTCCTTGTGGAACTCCTGAGCTAACCCTAGTAGTGTAGATTTAGATCCATATTTTCTTACAGTTTTCTCTCTACCCAAAAGGAAGTCTTGGATCCAGTGATGTAAGAGACCTGAGATTCCAAATGAGTTAAGTTTTTTTTAATAAACTAATGTGGTGATCTTTGTCAAATGCTTTTGAGAAGTCTAGTAATATTGTATCTATTTGATAATTATTGTCTAAGCCTTTTGTTAGTTCATCTCTTAGACCTATTAATTATGTTTCACATGATCCGTTTTTTCTTAAGCTGTGTTGTTGTGGGAACAGGGCATTATATTTGTCAAGGTGGTTAATTTATTTACTATTTATTATGTGCTCTACTAATTTACAGGTGATACTAGAAAGTGATACAGGTCTGTAATTACTGGGGTCTGATTTATCACCTTTCTTAAAGAGTGGAGTTACGTTGGCTAATTTCTAATCCTGGGATACTTTACCCTGGTTTGGAGAGGCTTGAAACAAATTTACAAGGATTTTCTCATTGTAAACTGTTTTCATTTACCTCACTTGCTTTTCAACAAACCAATGCCATTTTGTTTTTAGAAAAAAAAAACGATGATTTTAAATTTGTAGGACATTTTACTTGACCTCATAAATTACAAAGGGTAAATAGATTATGAAGCGATTGATATAAATTTTAAATAACGCTTAAGGTTTATAACATAATAAAAGAAGTTGTGTCTCCCTTCCTAAGCAATTATAAGAACAAAAATCGGGGAAAAAAAGAAAGTTTATTTTGAGGAATATGAAACATGATGCAACTCTTAGGTACTTCCGCCACAATGTAAATGAGCTCAGAAAAATATGCAAACGAAACACAAATGATATTAAACGAAAAATAAATTCACCATTAACATCAAAAGAAGATGCAAATGTAAACTTACACACTATTACTAATAACGCCTTTGAGCGGTGCATGTTTAGGGCCAGGAGCGACAGCACGGATTAGCAAAAAGTACCGCGAAGAACGCAGCGGACGCCAGCTCTGAAGAAATCTTCCGGTGGTGTTTACATACACCCTAGGTAGGACATTGATGATCCTCCACTCTGCGGCTTTCCTAACCATAGAGACTCGTTTGCTTTGCAGGGTTGGCGCCGAAGTTTTCGAGAGTAGAAGGGAAAATTCCATCCGTTCTCGTGAGTTCCGTTTTAGTTGGAGGCATTTTCGACCTTGTGTCCTGGATGCCCAGAGGGCCGCTTCAGAAGTCATCGCTCCGAGGGAGTTTCTCAGCTGTTACGTCCCTTTGGGGGAAGAGGCCTGATGGCTGAAGGTGTTTACCGAGAAGCCCCATGAAGAGCGCAGGCTCGGGTGTGCTGACCCCCTCCACATGTAGGGTGTAGTAGGCACCTGGAAACAATTCTAACAGGCTCAATTTTAGAAAATAAAATATAATCATTCGAAAATACCCCGGGTATAAAGAAATGTTCATAAATACTGGCTAAGCTGCCGATCATATTAAAAATCTTAAGTTCATTATTCCTGACCTTCATTAATGAAAAAAATCTCAGACAGAATTAATACAATTTATTACAATAAAACTATGCATAAAATACATCCCTTTTGTGAAACCACACACTGTGCTGATAATCATACCCTCCCATCTCAGCAATGTGTATGCTAACACGGATGATTCCCAACTAAACTCGTCAGTGCTCTATACAGTGTAGTTAAAGTTCTTTGGTGTTTTGCAGAATAAGACTTGGTGATGCACACAGCTCTCTCTCTCTCTCTCTCTCTCTCTCTCTCTTCTCTCTCGCTCTCGTCTCTTATTCTCTGTACGTGTGTATTTGTCTTTTACAATGAGGGCCCATTTCCCGTATAATTTATATATGTATATTTCCTGCTTGTGAAACGTAAGGACCCTCCACTTGCCCTTTGGCAGGGCCCAATTATTTCAAGTAGTAGGCCCGTAATTACAAATACACTCTCATTTATAATTAAATATTAAAAAAAAACAACTTAAAAAAGTATAATATTACAAACTGCTTTAGATAACTCTGAAAATCTTCAATGCTCCGCCTAGTTTTGTAACCATTGGTATTGACGATTAATCAATTAATTATGTATAAATTCTAGGGCTGTGGAAATCAGCGATTAATTAATAGATTAATAGTTGTCAATTTGATCGATTAAAATTAATTTAATCCAATGAAAATCATTAAAACTTATTAATTTCAAAAAAATATTTATTTTTGACTTTTTTTTTCCAATTTATTAATTATTCCTTGTTTCTTGCATAACAAATCAAATTTGCTGTGTTGTGTTACAAATTTTGGAGCCATGGCATTACCTCGATCTAACAAAATAATGAATCGTGACTTAATGTGATCTAGAGATGGGTTATTCAAAGTATAATTAATGAAAATTTAATCGATTATTTGATATATTCGTCTAGAATAATCGGAAAAATGTTAATCAGTACCAGCTCTAATAAATACGTATTGTAAAACTATGGATTTTAGGGCGCCTATGACGCCCACGTTTTGTCAAAATCCCACGTAACTTATCCTTGTTTGATAAATAAGAAATATTAAACTTACTGAAATGTACACAAAGTATTATATGATTATGAATCCGCAAATCCTCTTTTAAAATCGCTCCATCTCCGAAATTAAAAGATAAGTTATAGCAATGACTTTATGTAATATTTTTACCGTGAAAATTATTTTGCTCACCCCCCGATGCACATCTTGTATTAAAATATAAGCTCGAAAAATGACGTCAGAGCGTTACACACCCAGTGAGTGACTTGGGCTTAGATATTATTTATGTTTTATTTGTCCAATTCAGTTGATCATTAATTTCATTTACGCAATAAAATATTTTAATTTTATAGCTGTAATTTACTTTGAAAATACATTGAGTGATATTTCTTTGAGAAATATATAAAACAACAATAGCTGTAAAAATTGACATTCCGAACCTGTTTTCTAAAGTAACGAATTGGGCTTGAATACTTTTGTTATCGGTGAAAGTGTTCTGAAAATAAGAAAGTTCTTTAATGGAAGCACAAGCTCAATGCTATAAACCCGCTTTAAAACTAAATAGAAATCTATTTTAGAGTCTTCGGTTCTTTTTAACCTTAACAGTTAACAAAGGAACAATCATCGGGTCAGTCACTTGTCCTTAACGTTTGCTAGATTCAATGGTAGCATAATGGCCTCCATTGTTACAGTCCTCGTGGATTCTGTCAAGTGAAGACTTGTTAATGAAATGTCTTACTCAATCAACTGGCCATAAGACTTGTTTCTTTTCAGCTCAGAATCAGACGCATTCTTGCGTTGAAAAAAATTTCTTCACTTACTCCTTGACTTAAAGATTGATAGCCAAATACAAAACGACGCGCACTAATAAGAAGTTTGAAAAATAAATATAATATGGTTTATAACAGGGAAGATAACAGGTCCGGCTTAGGAAAATTCGGAACCAAGCCATTTTAACAGAGACGGTCTTGACTCTCCGCTCTTGCAGTATTTTACTTCAAAAATCTGGCAAAATCATTATCCGGCCAGTATAAAAAAAATGAACAACGTAAAGCCCAAGTTACTTAAGAGTTGAGGAGATCCAAAATTTTAAAGGTTATTTTACCTATATATAAATTAAAAAGTAATAAAAATAAAACTATTGGTCTATAATAGGGATAAAAGTTTTAATATAATTATTATGTTTCCAATGATTAACTTTAATAGTGGGAAAAATAACTTTTTAAAAAAATAACATTAAAAAACACATAGATCTACTTTGGCTTCATTAGCCATGTTATTTTTTAATGTGGAGTAATCTTACCAATGTCCGATAAATATCTATTAGCCCATACACTGTTCAAAACGACTGCACCCGACGACCCACTCAATGGCCTGTAGCAACGTGTTAAAATGCTGGTTTTTAACAAAAAATGTCATACAAACAAGTATTGATTTCCTGGTACTGTCAACGCCGCCCCCTTCCCCATAGCTGAGTTTGGGGAATAAATGTGATTCGATTGGAGGTCGTTAGTGGTCGGCCACACATACCACGTCATAGCACCGAGTGCTCGTGTCTTGGCATTTCTGGAACATTCTGAACATGTCTGTTACAAAGGAGCACGTGTCGACCCGAGGCAGACCTAGATGCCGGCCAGTCCAATTAGTTTGGTTTGTATGATGTTATAGTGTATCTAATTGTTGACAACTGGAAATGATATAGCATACTAAGCTTCGTTTGTTCATTGTTGACACCACAAACAAATAAGTAGAAAATATTTATATAATAGGAAATAAACACCTTGTCTTATGTCAATGCCAATTTAGCTTGATCTAACTACATTTAAGGGCATGTTTAAAGGCTTGATCTCATGTTGATCTGCAGAATCGATGAGATTTTAAATAAACTTAGTGGCAAATCAACATTTTATTTGTCCAAAGGACGTGTCGTTATTGTATGTCTAGACAGATTGCTCAGAGCCAAAGCGTTTACCATCGATGTATTTTACAGAATGCCAACTTTATATAAATATTTTATTTATCTTTAAGCCGCCCTAAAGCAAATAAAAAAAACAAAATTTGAAACTTATTTTTAAAAAAAAAATTGAAATATTTTTATAATGAAATTACATAAATTCTAAAGATCTAGTCTATATTTTTTTTTGCAAAAGTGTGTTCAGTTTTCTTTTTCAAATAATTATTTAAAAATACCGTTTACGACAAATATTTAAATTAAATTCTAGAGAGTTCTTTTTAAAGATTTATTTAAAAATGATTCCTACATTTTTAAATTTTAAAAATTATTTAATTGGTTAGTAATATTTTGATTAATAGTGTCAGGTTAAACATTAATCCCGAATTTCATGTACGAATTTGCCAGAAATTTAATTTAAATATAAGACATGTTTCCTAACTGAGTTCAAAAAGAAAAATGAGTTAATTCTTTCAGCCGTCTCTAGAGTATGTTCATGTGTAACAATATATAGACTCTACTGTTCAAATAATTTATTGTTAGTATTATTTTGTTTCTAAAGAGGCAAAATCGAGTCTCACATTATGTGTTCTTCGGCCCTACTAATAAAAAGGATACTTTGAAATAATTATTCAGAATAAAATACAGAATAATTATAGTTGAAAAGAAGCGTTAGAAATCTTTAATAAATAAACAAACAAACAAAAAAGTTTTTAAAAAACACAGTTCTTGTCTATAAATCCTTTATGTACTAGGCATAACTAAATGTATGTTCATTATAATACGCATTGCACGACAATCCAAAATTTTATTTATGCCTCATATATTCATGATTTGTAGTAAAAGTAAGGGGTTATAACAACATGATTAATATCATGTGCACAGACCAGCTTTAAAATTTACATATCGGGAGTATATAAAATGGGGTGAATATAATACACACTGCACAGCGCAACAGGAAAATAGTTTTTTAAAACTATCAATATGGTACGCACTGTGAAAGTCTAACAGGCTAGCGCACTAACCTACATGCTTCATAGATAAAAACATAGAGAAGCTAAAAATTATTAAATTTAATTAAAGTACATTTGATCGATCTGAAATTTTGACGTATCCTTTATATCTTCGCCACGAAAATTCCTGCAAAATTTAAGCTCTCTGGCATACGGGGAAACGGGTTAAAAATCGATCTAAAGTCTTTTCGGTAAACAAACATTCAAGCAATCAACCGGACGCCACGAGTTAACATAAAGAATTAATTTGTAAAAAAAAAATAACTTAAATAACAAATTTTTGACTAAAAATTCTTTTCTACGATACATAACTAAAAGTATGTTCATTACATAAGCATCGCCTCACAATCCAAAAATCTAAAATCGTATTTATGTCTCATATATATTTGAATTACGGACACTTCGACCCCGGACGATTCGACCCCGGACGGTTCGACCCTGCCAGTTCGACGCCAGGACGTTTCGACGCCAGGTCGTTTCGACCCCGGTCGGTTCGACCCCGGACGGTTCGACCCCGGACGATTCGACCCCGGTCGATTCGACCCCGGACAGTTCGACCCCAGGACGTTTCGACCCTAGGGTGTTTCGAACCCGGACGTTTCGACCCCTTTCTCTTTAAGGCGTGAAATGTTTTGGTTTTTAAAAATTCATTTTTAATTCTTTTTAAATTAAAATGAAATAGTTTAAGTTTAATATTATCTCTTTAAAAATAAAAACAGTAGGAAATAGTTATTTTTAACGATTTTTTAAAATGATAGTATGATTGAACAAATTATATAGTTTTATATTAATATATTAATATTAATATCTCTTAAAAATTAAAAATAGAATGAGATGTTATTTTTAATAAATAAAAATAGTACAATGTATAAAATAAAATAGTCTAATTTATATTAATAGCTCTTAAAAATTAAAAATAGAATGAGATCTTTTTAAAATTAATTAATTTAAAATAGTACAATATATAAAAGTCTAATATATATTAAAACAGTAGGGTGTTTCAACCCCGGACGATTCGATCCTTTCCTTTTTAAGGCGTGAAATT
>MUZC01000378.1:60418-88318 GCA_002072015.1 Radix auricularia | reverse complement strand
AGGTAAAAAGTCCGATTCCACCACAACCCCGATCCGATGTAATTGGACAATAAAAAAAGGCAATGTGGGCAATCACCTACAGTATCTCTGCCCATACTCCCTTTATTTACCTTCTCAATAACCCTCGCCAGCACATCAAGTTCTGTGGTCGTCGCTTAGTCTCGTCTTCGTAACTAGTCGTTCATTATATAACCACCGGACAGTTCGAAATCCAGACCTTTTGCCTAGGGTGCTGTCAATATTGTTGTAAAAGCTGCCCTGGTACCCTTTCAAACGCCGCATTTTTTTTGCCATCATGACCGCTTTATAATACAACTAGCCACCACCCATGCACCTCATTTTACAACGGCATGCTTCCAGTAAAACGATGGTAAACTGAACATTCAAATAGACGGTAAATATCAATACGTAACGTTCAGTCAGGTCATAAGGGCCCAACAGCTTGAATGCTTTTGTCTGCTATGCGGCATATTAAATATTGAAATTTATTTACGTTAGATAACTTTGTACGTCTTATTAAAATCAGTTTTTCTGCCAGGCAAGTCTATAGGTGTTAACGTACACAAGAAACAGAAGTAAATACAAAGGTCATAGGTTTGTAATGGTTTTAACGTCCTGGATATTTGCCATTCAACATGACGTCACCCTGTATAAGGGAAAAAATCATTTATTTTCATAACTGTGAAAACCCTTAAAAGACTGAAAAATATATGTATATATATAATATAAATATATTACACATTTAAAGAACACAAAATAAGTATGTTTGGGATAGGAGTGTAGGGAGGAGTGACATTTAAGTTATAGTTATACCTAGTTTTTTGGCGAGCGTTATGTGAAAATTAATACTGGAAGTGGGGGCTTAGAGAATATAGTGACCTTTACATAGAACCCTCTGACCACAAGCCATTTTTATTCTCCGATTACATCGTGACTTTGATTGGGGTGGAGAGATCAAGAGAAGTCTACCGAGACCAGGGACTGTAAGTTGGCCGGCACATAGCGGTATGTTGCGAAAACCAGACTAAGTGACGACCACAGGACATTGTGTGCTGGCGAGAGTTATGGGAAAGGTAAATATATAGGGAGTGTGGGGGATTAGAATGTACGTACCTTTTTCTGACCACATGGCCCTTTTATTGTCCGATTACATAGGATGGGGTAGGGGTGGAGTTGGATAGGCTTGGAAGAATTTTTCTACCATCGCATTTAGGGGTATTATAAAAGAGGAACATTAGTTGCTCAACATTAGTTCACCAACATTTGTTGCTCAACATCAGTTTTTCAGAAATTTACGTGTGTGAAAATGGAAAATACTTTGGAATATTGATTGATGAAATGAGGGAGAAAATCCTTGATTCTTGCTAACTATGAATACTGGTTTGATAAGAAAAACCAAAAAAATGAAATACATTGGAGGTGTTGCAAGTTTACGTCATTGAAGTGTCACGCCAGAGTAAAGACGCTGAATGACAGGGTTTTACACACATTTGACGATCATACTTATGAAGGAAATCTGTCCACGTCAATGGCTCGTAAAGCTGTAGGGGAAATGAAAGAACTAATGAATGAAACACTTGCACCACCGTCAACCAGTCAAGGTGTTGGGACTTCCAACTTACCTGATCACGTGATGATGGCACTACCGAAAAAGAACACAATCAATCGTGCGCTGAGGCGTTACAGAAAAAAAATTTCAAGTGAAAGAGATGGTGGTCTGATATTACCACCAATACCCTGTGATACTAACTTTGAAATACCAGAAATGTTTAGTCACTTAGTTCTCTATGGTTCACGTTCTGTTTCATGCAATTCAAGGATTATTGTTATGGGTGATCGTGTGGTTTTAGACGCAATGATGCGCTCCAAGCTGTGGCTATGTGATGGCACATTTAAAGTTGTGCCAACGATATTTTATCAGCTATATACCTTTCACTTTGTCTTTGGAGAGGGCGTGAACCCAGCTGCTCTTTACTGTTTATTGCCTGATAAGACACAGGCAACTTATCATAGATTGATAACCATCTTGAGAAATTTTATGCCACAAGCAGAACCTGAGGTCATTCTCACAGATTTTGAAATGGCAGCAATGAATGCTCTACTTAGGTGCTTTTCCTCAAGCAAGAATAACTGGCTGCTATTTTCATCGGACGCAAAGTGTTCTCAGGAAAATACAAGAGCTGTGGATGAAAGCTGCTTATGAAACTGATGTAACATTGTGTGAATTCGTAAGATACCTATCAGCTCTTGCTTTTGTTCCTGAAGAAGATGTTGCAGACATCTTTGATGAGCTAGTCGATGGCATGCCTCGAATCGAACGCATGGAAGAATTAATAACATACTTTGAGCACACATACATCCGTGGACGCGAAGAAGGGCGGAACAGTATGGGCCATCTATGTTTAGCATTCCAACATGGAATAAAAGAAGTGATGCGGCTAGTGGACTTGCTAGAACAAGCAACATCTGTGAGGGATGGCATCATGGCTTGCAATCCCTCTTCAGCTGTCAACATCCAACAATGTGGAAGTTTATGGATGGAATTTTGAAGGACTGCAATTCGAACAAGTCAGTTTTCTTACAAGCTGTTACTGGAACACAGCAGCCTAGGCGCAAACGTTATTGTGAACTGCAGAAACGTGTCGAACGATCATTGCAAACATACACACGCATCAACGCCTTGACCTACCTGAGAGGAGTGGCTCATTTATCACAATCATGAATTCACAATGTATGTCAACATTTTGTACGTGTATATACTTTTTTCCATTTTCCTATTAGAAAATAAATGCTCAAAATAATATTTCCTACTTTTTTAAATATATATTAGACTTTTATATATTGTACTATTTTTAATTATTAAAAATATCTNTGTTTTTATTTTTAAAGAGATAATATTAAACTTAAACTAATTATTTTTTAATTAAAAAAGAATTAAAAATGAATTTTTAAAAACCAAAACATTTCACGCCTTAAAGAGAAAGGGGTCGAATCGTCCGGGGTCGAAACACCCTAGGGTCGAAACGTCCTGGGGTCGAACTGTCCGGGGTCGAATCGACCGGGGTCGAATCGTCCGGGGTCGAACCGTCTGGGGTCGAACCGACCGGGGTCGAAACGACCTGGCGTCGAAACGTCCTGGCGTCGAACTGGCAGGGTTGAACCGTCCGGGGTCGAAGTGTCCGACCACCATATATTTAACATTTATAATTTTAAAAAAAAAATTAAAAAACCTACAACCTGCATGCTAAATTTCAGCCTGATTTGAGCACGAGAAAAGGGTTAAAAACTTGTTTAAAATATTGCAAACTGCAAGACAGATTAGCAATTATTAGCATTAACATTTATAGATTAGTAATATATTTTGAAAAATTAGCGTCAATATTATACGCACCGCACTGCGCGACAGGAAAGTATTAAAAAAAAGGTGGTTCACGTGTTATGCACAGTGACACTCTAGCACAATAATTAACAGGCTACATAGAGATAAATATAGATAATCTAAAATTTCATTAATTTAATTGCAATACAGTTTATTGATATGAATTTTTGATAGATCATTTTTCCGTCGGTACGAGTCTGCCTGCACAATTTCAGCTTGCTAACATATGGAGAAGCGGGTGAAAATTGAACCCGATGTTTTTCGGCATGAAGGAGACACCACGAGTTAGTATAAAGAATGTAAAAATATGAATTTGTTATGGGTTCTTTTTGAGAAAAGTAAATTTTTTTATACCAATGCCTATCAAATGTAATTTTCTTTTCGCAGTTTAATATGAATAATTTTACCCCCCCCCCCCGCCAACCTTTCCTTATCCTAGGGCCTGGAAATTGTTCAATGATGCATGTTTTATCATGCAGTATTCTTTATAAAAAATATTTTAGCCAGGATTAATTTTAATATGGCTGGCATGCAGTTCAAATATTTGATTTAAGCTTAGTTCCAGCTCTCGTATTAAAAAGTACTTTAAAAAAACTGACAGTAATTATGTTTGCATAATGAAATTGAAATGGGGTGGGGGACTGAGATTGCATGTGGCCACTTAATTACCCCCGCCCCACCACAACATGTTAGTGCAGGCGCCCCGGTAAACATTCACAAGTACTTCATATATAGCATTTCATACATTTGTTGTGAAAGAACGATTAAACGTTGCACGTATACATATGAAAGTGTTTATTGCTTTAAACTTTAAATGATGACCGAACTACTCACCTATTTAAATTGAACACCGTTTAAGGCGCTCATTAATTAATTCACTTTATCATCAATGAATCGAATTCTTAATTAATTGCAAACACCTCTCCCAAAACGTTACGTCATTTCCAAACCATTCAATTCCAGAACTATCGACTTAATCATCGTTACACAACTATATTCCACCGCCTCACTCCCCGCAACCATTGCTAAAACCGCAAGCTTGTATAATCACGGCTATTTCCTAGTTATAAAACCAGTCATTTGTCCAGTAGGCGCATCCCCTCATTTGTCAAGCCAGCGTTGTCGCTTCGAATCTTGGGGACAAATTTTGATGGTCCACCGACGTGTGAGCCAAAAGAAAAAGGCCGTGTGCGTCGGTTGATCGGGCCCCTTGTCAACACCAGCGTCTGACTAGGGAAGAAAGAAACGACACATCTTGACTACTAGCTTTGACGGATTTATTTTTTTTGTTTACAGAAGAATTTTTTTTTACGTTAAATGCGCATCATTTCATATGATGCTTTTGCTTATTGCTTCTGAAGACACCGATATGTTATTCACTTTACAGAGGATTAAAACTAAACTTTTGTTTTCTGCTCGTGGCATTATTAGATGGTAAGGAAATATTGTTTGTATTGATAGGATGTGATTAAAGGTTCTCTACAGCAATGCGCTTACACACTAAGTAAGTGTGCATTTTGGTTCATTGAATGCAATACCTTCATTATGCATGGCTATTTACATTGTCACCCATCGATTAATCATACAGCTTATGGAAAAATTGTATCTATGTCAGAGTTAAGCTTTAGTCAGATTTATGTTACATGCATCCATGCGAGACAGATGAGTTAGGACAAAATTTTGAAGATACGATATTACAAGATATTCCCGTCTGATCTTCTGCTAAGTAAAGTTTAAACCAATTATTATTATTTTAAAATTTAAAGAATTATAGCTTTGTTATTTTGATTTTATCTTGCTCGAGAAAACCAGCAGCGTAGCACACGCCGCAGACTTGCTCATTGGTAGTGAAAAGAAAGGGGGGAACGATTGGACACAAACTACAACACAAAGAAATCACAACGTGAGTGAACGTCGGGAAGGGGGGAGAGAGAGACGTCAAATGGTTTGTCTCGAGACATGCGCACTGCGGTTATCTACATTTCCCCTACCCCGCACCACCCTAGCTTGTTTACCATAAACTGTGATAAAACTCGAAGAAAAAATAATTTAAAAACCAATCTAAACCTATTGAAACGAAATTTTTGAAATATTTTTTCGACAGTTCATAAAACTTTCATTTTTAAAAAATTAAAGTTCCTGGTTTAGCTGAGACCACGACACAAACAAAAGTTAGAGATCATATTTTTACGATTATTTTTCGTGACAACATACATGTTTGATTATATATTCAAACATTTTCAAATTTCATGTGTTTGATATTTCAACATGTGCTAAATATATGAGAATTTATTCAACATCTTGATAAAGCAAAAGTATTAGCATGTGTTAAACGTCAAAACATGTTTTACCTATCTAAGCATGTGCTAAATATCTTAACATTTATTAAATATCTTATCACATACTAACAATCTAAGCATATTTTACCTATTTAAGCATGTACTAAATATCTTATCATGTTCTAAAAATTCAAGCTAAATATCTAAGAATTTTCCAAAAATTTTTAACTGGCTTGTCATGACCGACTACTCTAATCTCTTCTCAAGGCTCTGCACAATGATCGAAACACATACATTTTTAATGAACTAATTTTTAATTAAAATGAAGTAATAGAGACATATTTTAAAAAAATTTTGAATTCTACGCATGGACGTGTTCCTCATTGCTTATTATTAATGTAAAAAAAATTCTTTGTTTTTTATGAGAATACAAAATCGTTACTAATGTAATTGTGCTTCTGTCCTCAGAGATTTGACCAGTCAACATTGCAACGCGATCCGATTACAAGACATATCTCAAGTCGCCATCCAGAAATTTCGATATTGATTTTGACGAGACGGCAGGTTACAGCGATCCTGAAAAGTCGGTGGAGGAAATGGTATTAGCCCTTCTTCACTAATAACATGTCGGCTTAAGGTCTCATCAAGTGTACCTAACACGCATTTTTCTACTACGCTAGGAATGTGATATGATGGAATTTTACATGTAAACTAAAATTGCGTTCAATTTAATGATTAAATGTAAATACTTTTTTTTTAAAGCTGTCTGAGCAGAGCTATTTATTTTGTGCTCGTAAATGTGAAAGAACTCAAAACGAAACAGTGTTCAAAAGAGCATAATGCAAGCAGATGGAAGTATTTTATTAGGTATTTCAGTCAGTTTAACGTCTAAGACTTGCCACAGGAAGTTCTCTGGAATTTGAAGCCAAAATCAAAATTGTTCATTCATCGATGAAAGTCAGACCAAAAAATATTTTTCTAAAATGAATTCTTCACTTACTGTCCTAGAAAACATAACAGAAAATTTAACGAATTTCAATTACAACAATGATATAGACTTTGTCTCGCCTGCAGAACCAATCTTCAGACTTGTTTATCTCATTCTGGTGTCTTTTGGCACAGTCTCTGGGAATCTATTGGTTCTTGTGGCAGTGTTGAGATTCAAGTCACTACGTCGGGCCACAAACGTGATGCTGGGGTCCCTGGCGCTTGCTGACCTCTTGGTCGGTACACTGACTGTACCGCTGTACATCCTTTGGACACTCAACCCTGGCGTGTTTGACCGGTCCACTTTCCTGTGCGGTCTCGTGCTGCTCAGCTGTCTCCTGGTGGTCACCGCCTCCCAGATAAGCCTACTTATCCTCTCCGTGGAACAATACTTCGCGGTGTGTCAGCCATTCCAGCACCGGGACTTCCTCATACGCCACACGTGGCTTCACGCAGCTGCCGTTATAGGGACATGGACCGTCAGTTTGTTAACTACGTCACTGTCGTTCTTCGCTTTCAACACCAGTGCCAAGACATGCAGCTATTACGGCGCGTTTGACAAGAATTTCCTCTTCATAGCTTCCATCGCTGGGGTTATCCTGCCGTTCTTTCTCATCATATTCCTTAATGTAAAAGTCTTGTGTGTTGTTAAAGATCACGATAAGAGGCGCAAGTCTTTCTGCAACGAAAGATTCTCCAACAGCAACAGTTCCCGGTTAGCATCAAGCGGATCCTACAAAAGTTCTAGGTCCGAATGTGTATCAGAGTCATTCAAAGAAGACGTCCCAAAAGTTTCTGATCGGCATATAAAAACTACCCCATACACAGACAATGTAAAATATACTTTTCGTCAAGAGAAGGCTTTCAAGACGGATGATTATAACTTTGGTCGTTCTGAAACCGATGTCCATAATAGATCACGCTGGGATTCTTGTATACAAGACTTACTCAGAACTTTATTTCATACATGCTTTATGAGCGAGACGGCAAATGTTTCAAATGAAATAGACAATAAAAAGGACTCCTCGTCTGATGGAGATTTTTCCGAAGAGGATGTGTTTGTCATTGAATCGAGGAAAGATAATTGTGAACAGGTTTCGCAGTTTTCGAAATTAGGAGTTGACGTTAAAGGCACAGTGCAGTTGGAAGGACTTGCTGCCAGGTCTTTCGAGGCGTCAAACAAACAATGGGATCAATCAACACGTCGGCTCAGTGACGTTTCTACACCAAAATACCCGCTAGTGCATGGTTTGACACAAAGATGTCAGGCCACAGATTCACCTTACGGCAACCATATTTTCAAAAGAAGAAATTCTGATAATATGACCGGAACAACGAACTTAACTTCGACAAATGAACGTCCCGATAAAAACGACTTGGGCAGTGAAGATTTGCGTCAAAAGAGACTCCAAACCAAACCCACATCCCGTGACTTACGAAGCGTGTTTGCAATCACCAGCATCAGTTTCGACGAAGAGCGCATGCGTTGGCCCCGGCGCAATCCCTTCCGTAAGGCTCACAGCCTTTCAACGACCGACAGGAGACGAAACAGAAGTCCGAGTGTAATAACTACCGGGGTTTCCAAGCGCCCATCGGTCGTTGATTCGTCCCCATTCAACTTATTTCTCCGAAAACGGGAACCCAGTCTCGGACGTGACGTCCTCTCCGTCGCAGGGAAAGCCAGCGGCCGTGTCGCCAACATGGTGGCGCTGGTGTGCGCATCTTTTATCTTGGCATGGTGCCCGTTCTTCGTCGTCATCTTCATCAACACGTTCTGCGACGGCTGCAACTTGACCTACTTCTTGAATGCTGTCATCATGGTGGCCTTCACCAAGTCCGGCACCAACCCTGTGGTGTACGCCCTCTGTCATGTCGCATTTCGTCGAGCCTACAGTCGAGTGCTGTCATCTCTGTGCCTGCTCCGAAAAGCCAAACATAACTACCAACAACGATCTCATGTGATACAACGCCAGATGTCTCGTTAATTGTTAAAAGATAACATCAATGATAAAATGATACATTACTTTGCGACCGAAATAGTTATAAAGAGGTAATTGTTAAAAGATAACATTAATGTTAAAAAGATACATCACTTTAGCCTTATGGTATATTTCAAAGATGATTGGCTTTGACGCCTGTTACATTTTACATTTTTGCTATAAAATCAAAATGACAAGCCACTGAATAATATAAATACTTTGTAAAAGAAATCTTTTTTCACTCGCTTTTTTTTTCTTTTTTCTTTTATAATTCTGAATTTTAGTTAAAGTTAAGCAGCTTTTGTTGATTCACAAAATATTTAATTTACATTAATGTTTGTTTTCATAATTATTTAATTTTTGATTTTGATGCACCAATGCAGGCAAATGATGGTGAAAATGATGAGCTTGTGCCATCACCATCAGGGCATGTATCTAGTTTTATGAATCAAACCCAGAGAAACCGCTCTAAAATTTATTAATAAGTTTTCATTTATTTATACTTTTTAAACAAGAAGATCGTATCGTTAAGTGTGTGACATTTGGAAAAAGGAAATAAATAAGTCAATTAATAATAAATATTTAAACGAATTATAATTGACATATAATGGTGTTTAAAGCCACATTAATGGAGAGTTTAAACAAAGAAACAAGACAAACACATGAGACTGTACTTTCTGCTAGTGCCTGTTTGGCGTCTATTGGCGCCAAAAAATCTAAGTTATAACTATGTGTGTTATTTATAACATTAAAAAAATACAAATGTGAATTAAGAGAAAAGTACGATAGTATTTACGAAGCAAAAATTAAATTTGTAAATTAAAGTAGTGAGATCAATTTAACCCCATGCAGTGTTTTTTTTCTTGTTGTATTTCATTAGAATTGAATTTATACTGTTTCACTTTTTCCCATTTAAGTTTGCTCAATGTGTTTTGTATTTTTTTTTTACAATTGTTCTAATGTATTAGTGTACATATTTTACCTTCATTGTAAACACACCTAAGTTGAAAATTAATCCTCTACGTCATTGTGTAATGAATATATTTTGTGATTAACCAGTTATATATAAACACCAGTTTTTCGCCAAAGAGTTTAATATAATATTAAGTCATGATGATTGATGTTTGATGGTATGACTGACCGAAGATGTCTTGGAATCTCATCCTGAATGTTGCCGATCAAATTAAGACACAACAACTAATGTCTGTATTTTGTGATTTTCTTCTTCTAACGCTTTATTAAACAGTAATGCTAAGCAAATGACGCAGGTTATTCTGGTAGTAGAACAGACACAGTTACAATTTCAAGCCTATTGAAGTGTGCATGTTTGTTACCAATTATACAACTCTTACATGGCTTTATGCAATGTACTAAAATATTGTTGCAAAATTAAATAAAATAAAATCTAATTAATTATTCCGAATGACAACCTAAGACGAGTAAATGGTGTAAAGAACATATTTACTTATTTTTAAGACACACATATTTTTTGTTACGATTAAAGCTTCAGAAAAATAATTTAAAGCCACCAAATTTGAAGTTCCGATTGTTTCTATTGCGTGTATATTTTGCAGACAACTCGTGCAATAAAGCTTCTAATAGGTTTAGTACTTTTAGATTGAATTGCTTCCCTTCAAGCCTTACTTGAAATTTCAATTTTAGGTTTCATTCTAAGATCCTGCTGACATCAAACAAGACTGATTTAGAAAAAATATTTATCTTTTTCCGACATCTTTTGTTTCCAAGTCAGATAAACATATTCTTTATGTGAGCATTGCTTTTGTAATTTTAAAATTTTAGTACTTACAATTATCTTAATCAAATTAAAGGTTTTGAGTTTCTTCCCTTATGTACGAATGCTAATTCTCATTATTTCTGTTATTTTTCTTTTTCATTTACCCATGAATACACACAAAAATACTTTATTTAAAAATAATAATTCCATCGACATTTTGTCGATATTGTTACTCTTTTCCTTATTTTCACTAAACATATTTTTTCATAAATATATATGTATAGATGTGATCATTATCATAATGTATGCTATCACAATGTAAAGGAGGTGATTACTTTGTGATAATTTGTATTCAGAGTTTGCATTTCGTCTATCTCTCGTTCGGTGTGTATCATGTATTATGGAAGGTTAGTTTATTATGAGGCTGGTCTCATATGTCATCAACTAAAAGAAGACCTGAAGGGTAATCTTGAAATACCGCACAATGTGTAGACATGTTTAAAATAGAGTTTATCTTCTAATAATGAACCAGTATGTGTTCAATTGGTTATCTCAACTATATTCCTACTATATTGTCTTTGCATTGTCAATGGGAACCAATTTTTTCCCCACCATTTTACGAACGGAAAGAGCTTTCACTTTATATTGAGGAAAAATTACTGCACATTTGATCGGGTAATTACATTACTTCATTAACAACTAAGTTCAAACGTGGCTTGTTTTTTTTCCCAAGCTCATCATATCTATGGATTAATATACATATCAAATTGTCTCAAGACATAATTTTTTTAATCATGTAGCTTATTGCCGGGCTGGTGCCCCCTTGCTCTTGACATGAAAATATGACCTTTTTAGTTGGAGGTGTGCCATTTAGGGGCAAAACATGGCCTGTAACAGTCGTGGCGAAGCTTTTTGGGGCCGGGTGCCCAAAACTCAACCAAAACCCACATAATTATAGCTAAGTGCCAACAGTCCCATTAAACCCGAAAATCAGGGGTTTGGCTTAGCTGGTTTGATTAAGCATGTGATATTTTATTCGCGTGCCGGCTGATGTGGCTCTGCGTGCTGACTGTGGCACGCGTGCCATACGTTCACTCTCACTGGCCTATAATTAATGAAGGAAAGTCTGGCATTTTTTCGGAATATTTCTTTGTAAATTTAAGTTTTAAAAAATATTTTTAAAAAACATGTTCAAATCGACCAAATTAACTACTCTTTGAAATTTCCTTCTACTTAATCTGTGATTAAAAGTCATCTTTTTTTTGTTTTTTATGTAATGAAAAATATATATACATGTATACTTTTTTACATAATAAAATTCCTAAAAATTTCGGTGTGTGGTGTTATTTACTTAATGGTTTTGTCAAGATAAAATTTGATGACTTAAATACTTTTTTAATAAATGCTAAAATTGGATTGATTTTAACCATATGAAATGTCTTACAGCATGAAATACTTTTGAACGTATTAAATCTTTAATTTTGTTTCTTTAGTATGATATTTTAATATCTACACTGTCCACAACGATACATCAGATGTTTGTCTAAGTAAATGACGGGTATAGTTAATTAACTCTAAACCCTAAGATTTAAAATTAACGTAGGCTTGGATTCTGTTCAATTTCGAACAATTTTTGTCCCAACACACCCCGCTGGCCTTTAATTGACATCATGACGCCCTACCATGATGCCCTACCATGACGCACTACAATAATGCCCTATCATGACGCCCTACAATGAAGTCCTATTGTTATGGTGAACCACCGAGTAGATTTTTTGTTACATTTTCTCCCCCCACCCCCATTATTTCCCATGTGCAACCAGACTCCAATGTCGACCAGTGTATCCCATTCTGTGTTATCAAATTACAAGGAATGTTGCTTCGACCACATGTGTCCTCTTGAATATAAATAGAAAATATCCATTAGTGATACAAATTATATTAATTACAATAAAAATAATAGTAATACTAGTGTCCTTAGTAGAGGAGCCAGTCGAAAGTCTACTATAAAAAGTGTATAGAGCGATTAAATATCTTCTTAAAAAATTAGATCCCTTTGTGTTCAATATTTTTTTAAAAATATCTGTAAAGCAATGAACGCAAACCGAATTTTCTTTTATTCCTTTATGATCAGGGCCATTTCACAAGGTTTACACAAGAAGATCGTGACTTAACTGTCAGTGGCTGAATAGTGATCATATGTACTTGATATTACATCAATGTCAGGTTGGTAGGATCGGCTGGTGTCCTGCAACTGTTGTAAGCAGAATTGTGAAAACTTATTTGTGGAAATGGCAACATAAAAATACAGTACTTAAAATATGATCTGGTGTGATGGTGAGAGGATCTCGAATTCCTCATCGTATTCATTGTGAATAATTTTTTAATTCTTTAAATTACAGATTATACTTTTAATCGATGAAGCCAAACGTGGTCTAATCAAAGATTTTTATTTTATATTCAAATCATAAAAATATTAAGGAGATATTTTGGGTAATGAATTTAAACGTAAACATTTTTCTTTAGTTAATTATCTAACCCGAGGTGCCCCTAGAGGGGTTCGGGGTACGTACCGCAACGGGTGACACCATCACAACGGGTGACACCATCACAAGGGGTGACACCATCACAAGGGGTGACACCATCACAAGGGGTGACACCATCACAACGGGTGACACCATCACAAGTGTATGTTCCCGTTACATGTTACTGGGAGATTTGGAGGAGATTTATGGGGTAAGTCCGTAGGGGGGACACCTTGAGCTATCGCACAGGGTGATACCAAACATAGTGAAGCCTCTGGCTTCAAGTTAAATTTCTCAAGTGAGCCGAAATACATTTTGGTTGGTTATATATGTTCAACCACATTACTGTTTTAAAGAAAGAAAAACAAATTGCACAGGTTTCTACGATGGGTAAATTTTCGTTGAAAACTTTGTGTTCAGTGTGCGTGTAGATTGTAGACGTTGTATAGCTGTAATGATTTTAGCCTAACCTTTTTTGTTGTTGTTCATATTCCGCTTAATAACTATTTTTTTTTAATAACAAACTTTTTTTCGGTAAATAATTCAGTGATGTTTTTGTACGCGTTTGAGATTTTTGTTTGCAGTCTTGCAATTTATTCGAAGCTTGAAATTCTTTCTTGTTGGTATTTGTAATATACAGTTTAACCCGGTTATGTCGATGGTCTAGGGGTTTGCTAAAAAGCGTCGAGGTAACCAATGGTTGATATAAACCATAACAAATATGGTGGCAAAATATTAACATGTGCTTGTAATTTCTTTTTGTACATGATGTGCGTTAATAAATGAGAATTTACCTGCGCGTGTTTTTGGAGTTCTTTTTTACACAATAGCGTTGTCGTTATTTATTTGATGAAGTGATCGGCAAGCTATAAAAATATACATACATGATCGCTAACACAAAAAAAGCATTTGTGCACAAACTGTTGATCCGTTTAATCAGGACCGGCTAACCTTAACTTCGTTTAGTCGGTATGTTAGCTTATTAGTCGGAGTTAACTTTTTGTTGTGTTACGGCTGAACACCAGAGCCAACATGCAAGCGGCCGTGACATCAAGTGCTTTCTTAATAATAATATTCCGATCTATACATAATATAAAAATACATTCCATCACTGTTAGTGGAGTTTGCTAGTAGATGATTTTTAATTATAAAAAGTTATTTGCATAGCAAGCAAAGCATAGTACCAGAAGTAACACAGAGCTGAGAGCTGAACACGAGCGGGCTGTGACGTCACCAGCAGACTTCGTGAAGTGGAAATTTGATGCCTTTCGCTTCTTGGTTCAATAAAAAAAAATTAAGGGAAAATACGGACTGGACAGTAAAATGGGCTTTTCTTACTACAATTAACCGGTCCGCAAAAACAAACTGTCTTGACAAAAATTGATAATCGAGATTACCAGCGTCAAGTGGCAATTTCGGTCCTCTTTTGTGATCGAGATATTAGGGTTCGGCGACATAAAAGAATCGAAATAACCAATGAAAAACGCTCAGGCGGCCCCAACTCAAAAGCGTCGACATAATAGGGTTGGCGAGATAACCGAGGTCGAGTTAAGTGGGTTTGACTGTAATTGTGTTCGACTTATACATTTGAATTAACATTGAATTTAACCTTGTAATAAACATTTTTTTAAAAAACGTTATGCCAAACGTATTGGATATAGGTAAACTTTATGATGTGAACTCAGTACAACGGCTATAAAATTTCATTTAAGGGAATATAGTTTAAATATTCGAATTCTTAGTAAGCTTGTTTTTTAATATTAAAATTTGGTACAATATCCAAGATAGATGAGTTGTGACTGTCACTGTCATCTCAGTTGATAGTTTCAAGCTTTTAAAATTACATACTTTGGTTATAAATATTTGTTAAAAATTCTATGGGTCATACACTCAGCCGATACTAACACGTTTGTCAAACTCGTCAAATGACGGTAACTTTGCTAGTCTTCGGCATGACGCAAAAAGCTAAATTTAAAATCATAAGAATATGAATTGTGACTCATATCCGCAACAACGAGCAAGGGAATGACAAGCAGACTTCACGGTGTGCACTGGCCTACTAAACAAATTATAATTCTGATAAAAATAATGTATTGCTATTTACTTGTATTAAAATTATTTCTGTTTTATAGAAGTCCTTTCAAGGCGAGACTACAGTCTAGGTAATGCGTTTGTTAAAAATATTTTCCCCTACGAATAAAGTCTCCTTTTGGCTGATAGGCTCAATATAAAATGTTAAAGTCACATGACGTATTTCCTTACAATGTGACACAATGAGAATGATCAATGACATTGACGTGTCTATTGAACTGAAGGCTGTTAAGCAATGTGGACAATAGTGGATCTAATTCCAGCTATGTTGGAGGTGAGGTATTGATGTATAGTTGAGACAAGTTTTTTTAAGCAGCTGGTTGTGCATGTGTGTGTGTTGGAGTGTGTATTTCGTATGTGTGATTTAAAATATAATTAAAAGTAAGTGTATATATATGTATTCAAATGCTTTTCTTTTAGGCGTAATGATTTCTTTGTTAGAAAGCCTATGTTATTAGATGAACATGTATATTTTTCATTTTCATTCGTAAGTCAACACAAATGTTTAATGTTCTTAATATTTTAAATAGTCGTTTGAATTATGTCAGTACGTCAATTCATACACAAACACAATTTACTTAGTGACATATTTGTGCTAAAATCATTAGACCCCCAAACACAATGATGTACAACAAGCCTTGGACGCAGAATATATTACAAAGATATGTGTCACATTCTTACACAAGAATCTCATTGTGTTTACCCGGCCAGAGCAGACGTCTTACGTTTTTTAATTCTTTGACTTTGGACATTACACAACAACAGTGACGTTATAAAAGGTCGTCGCCATGGGTCTGGGACGGTGGAATGTATTAACGTCGGGTGGAAGTGGGAAAAATGCCTATTGAAAGGGCGTGTAAGAGTTTAGGAAAGACGTGTACGCATAAGTTAAAATGGAATTGGTGGTGAAAATAAATGGGGAGGCAAGATGATAAAGAGAGATGACCGTGGATGAAAAGTGAAAAGTGGTATACACAAATGCAGTGGAAGTGTATTGTGAAAGTGTGGTCCGAAACAGTGGTGTGGAAGTTTGAGGTCGAAGTGCAATCGGAAATGTTTTGGTGGAAGGTTTTTGTGGAAGTGCAATCTTAAATTGTGACGTGGAAATGTATGGTGGAACTGCAATCTGACATTTCGGGTTAAAATTGTATGGTGGAAGTGCAAACTGACATTCTGGGGTGGAAGGGCAACCTGACATTCTGGGGTGGAAGTGCAACCTGACATTCTGGGGTGGAAGTGCAACCTGACATTCTGGGGTGGAAGTGGTTGGTGGAAGTGTATGGTGGAAGTGTATGGTGGAAGTACAATCTGACATTGTGGGGTGGAAGTGTATGGTGGAAGTACAATCTGATATTGAGGTGTAGAAGTGTATGGTGGAAGTGTATGGTGGAAGTTTATGGTGGCAATGTATGGTGGAAGTGTATGGTGCAAGTGTATGGTGGAAGTGTATGGTGGAAGTACAATCTGACATTGTGGGGTGGAAGTGTATGGTGGAAGTGTATGGTGGAAGTGTATGGTGGAAGTGTCTGGTGGAAGTACAATCTGACATTGTGGGGTGGAAGTGTATAGTGGAAGTACAATCTGACATTGTGGGGTGGAAGTGTATGGTGGAAGTACAATCTGACATTGTGGGGTGGAAGTGTATGGTGGAAGTGTATGGGGGAAGTACAATCTGATATTGTGGGGCTGAAGTGTATGGTGGAAGTACAATCTGACATTGTGGGGTGGAAGTGTATGGTGGAAGTGTATGGTGGAAGTGTATGGTGGAAGTGTATGGTGGAAGTACAATCTGACATTGTGGGGTGGAAGTGTATGTTGGAAGTGTATGGTGGAAGTGTATGGTGGAAGGACAATCTGACATTGTGGAGTGGAAGTGTACGGTGGAATTGTGGTTTGGAAGTTTGTGACACATGACCCGTGAACACCTGATTCATAAACCAGTCACCGCCGCCTCATACCCTCTCATGCTTACAATGACTTAACATGTTGCCTGAATAACTTTACCTGGATCCGAGCGGTGTGTGTGTCCCAAACAACCGTACATAGTGTGCCGTGGTGCGATTGTATTTGTGTCGAGGTGTAAAGAAATGTTTGTCTGACTTGAGATACACATTAGATTTTTAGTAAGTTGGCCCATATTATAAAATTTTAAAATATCACTAATTATGTCTTTTGCATTTTATGTCACAGAAAGTATTTATGTGTACTTAGTGACAAGAGATGTATTCACCAGTTTTCAGAGAAACCTTTTATTGGCCTTTTGAAGTTTTTGCATGATTTGTCAGAAAGCATTTCTCATTGGTCAATTAAATTTTCTTTATTCTTGTGAGTAATTTATTTTGTCTTATTTGTTTTCTTCTCTTTACAGTCTCAATGAATTTTTTTAGTTAAAATTTTTCATACGATTATTTGAATGCTTTCAATTTTTTACTAACGATTCAAAAGAAAGAAAAAAAAATCAATCCTTTATAAAATTCAATGTAGTCTGATTTGGGCTGCTAAAATTATAATCGTTAAAAAATTTAATCAATTAACATAAATTTGATCGATAAAATTTCATTAAAATGTAAGAAAATTTTTCCTTTTTTTTCCAAATTTATTAATTATGTATTGAGTATACCGTATTGTTATTTATGTAGTTAATATGCTATGAATGTTTCTTTTTATTTATATATGTATTTTTGTTTCCATGTAAAGCGCTGTGAGCCTGGCTCCTTGCTGGGATACAGCGCTATATAAATCATCATTTTATTATTATTATTATTAATTATGTTATATTTTTGTTACTTATATTCTTTTCTATCATATTATAATTTTTTTTTGAGGTGCATACGTTAAAAAAGTGTTTTCTTCAAACAAATTTGCTGTGTTACATCACACGATTTTGGAGCCATGGAATTACCATGACTTAACCGATTTGGCGAAATAATAAATGGCAACTGAACGGGATGTCTATATGCGTTAAATAAAATATAAAAAATCTTAATTAATCGATTAATCGATTAAATTTTGTCCGATTAATCAAAGAATTTATTTAACGTTACCAGCCCTAATTCTCATACAATAATTTGAATTCTCATCTATGATTGTTACACCAAGCAAGTAGGGTTTATAGGGAAACATAAGACCCGGGACCCCAAGGTACAGAGGTGCCAAAATGAATCAAAAATGTTAAATTTTAATAAATTAACAAAAGTACTGAATGCGTCACCAAAACACTTCAGCTGCTGCAGTAGATGTGTGTTTTGGTAAGTGTGACATCCACATTGATAATGCCTGCCAACCACTGCAACCAGCTGAGATGTTGAATCTGCTTTCATCCGGTTCCGTCATGTCATTTATCTGCATGCTTACTTTTGCTGCAAATAACCAGTTTTTTTTTTTAAGGAGAAAACTCTTACTACCATAATTTGCTTGACTGAGTTCCTGATCTGGAACATCGGGAATAGATTTTTAGGTCATAAGATTTGTTGATGTTTAAAAAAAATAATTTTTTTTAAATATAAAAAATTCAGTTAAATTGTATCTTTATATTTCGAGTGATATTGTTTAATTAGTTAATGAAGTGATGATTTCTTAATTGAAACCCTTCCGTAAAGCCAGGATGTTATAACTTCTGTGAGATTGGAATTAAAGTTGTATATTAGAACTAGAAGTTTAGTTTTTGAGTTAAAAGTGTTAAATAAGAACACAGTTTTGGTAGAATTAGATTAAATGATATATTTAAGAATATATTGTTTAAAGTCTAAATCATCTATTCATAGACTCTCTATTGTTTCGACCTAAGACCTGCGTCTATCATAGTCAGTTTTAAATAGCAACGACGCAATTGCGTATTTAAATTTGTGTACTCTTTCATGTATAAAGTTTTATATTCATTTAAGTTTTAGACATTAGAAAGAGAAAATACAATACATACTGGTCACAATGTAGGTGCATTGACAATATTAAAGAAGTCTCCTTAGTCATATGTATTTTTCTGTTTTGCGAGATTTTAAAAAGTCTATGTAGATCAAAGTCTTAAAATTATAAGACGATTAAACAATAGATGGAAATATATATATATGGTTGTAGAAATTGTAATTTTATTTGATATGTAAAGTATTGTTTAAAATAAAGAGTAGCATTGGAATCACGAACAATGTGTTCTATTGTCAACGTCCTGAAACACTATACGTAAATGGAAGGCTTGCTGTTCAGTGTTTCCAAAACTGTTACGTTTAGCTCAGTGGTAGTCAGATTTCAGCCTGACACCAGGGATCCCAGGGAGATTGACCAATTACTTCCTGTTTGAGTTTGGCTTATAATGGTCATATTGTTCGTATCTTATCTTATCTTATCTGTTACAGAATCTCCTTCTACACAGAAGATTATTGCGTCCTACGTTTATCTACGGTGTGTGTCCAGTACTGCATTCTTATTTGGGTTTTAAATTATGCTAAAGTGTTGACTTTCCTGGCTTCCTCAGGTAACCCATTCGACGCCGAAATCCGGACGGAAAGAAAGAAAACTTGTATGTATTTGTTCTTGCATATGAATAAGAAAGTTGTTTTTATCCTTATGTCTATCTGAGAGTTGTATTAAGTTATCTTTGTGTTGTATTTCTAAATTAGAATTAGTCGCTAAATGTATAATAATTAACATACTCTTAGTTCTTCTCTGCTCAAGTGTTACAAGATTTAATAATTTAACTAATGGTCTTATTCTTGCCAGTCTTGAATAATCTTCTGTAATGAACCTGGCAGCTCTCTTTTGCATGTCGTACAGTAAACACAATGCCCACAGGCCTGTGCAGGTTCCTGTGACAATCATTTTGGAACACTCTGGTCTACTCTACACTACAATTTGATATGAGAAAATAATGGATGACACTGAGTCATTTACTGCACCTGTGCACAACAGTCTCATTCTCTATGTGCATTTGATACGAACACGTCACATTCTGGTGAACCTGTCGATCCTAAACTGTATACCACTGAATATCATGTTGTTGTAAGTGAATAACAAAATGACTTGTTAGTTTATTAACAGAGACTTGGCCCGTACTACCCTCTCCCCCACCAAAGAGGGCCAAGTCTGATACCCACCCATCACGTGACAAACAACTTCGACGTTCCTATAATAGTACGGGGGTAGTTATTGGGGGGGGGGGAGTCACTGAGTACAATCTACTTGTTAAATAATACCTTATCATTAGCATTTGAGGTAACCAATTTTTAATTTTAAGATGTACAAATTGCAGCAATAGTCTTTAATTATGTTTCTGTTGGCCTCATGTACCTTATTTCAACAAAAATTCATTGTGTGATATTTTATATTCCTTTGTGCAGTTGTTTTCCAGGAGTTTAAATTTACCACACATTTAGTGTCATGATAAAACTGTTAGATCAGCTGCTCATTGTATGAATGTGGCTTCGATATAAATTTACACGCGCGGTCCAATTGATAAATTACGCCTTTCTTGTTTGCTCTGTTAATGTTTAAAATTTTAAAGCAAAATGCTACTTTTAGAATATAATCAATGCATTTTTTTTTTGCATTTTAAAACGTAAAGAACCGATTGTTTGTTGGATTTTTCCTATATATCACACGTTAAAATTTGTTATTGTCCTTTAACTACTCGAGACAAGCTAAATCCAGCTGCTCAATCAGTATTTAGTTAGCATTACGGGCTTTAGAAATAAGCAAGTTGTCAATTAGTTGTATCTGCTAATCAAACAGAAAAGTGTTCATGACCTTATATTGAGGTCAGGTTGGTCAATGTACACAGTCTAATGTCCCGTGTCTGCAGGCGATGGATACACTTTGTCCAGGTACTAAATCATGTTCTTGTGCCTCAAGGCTTGACAACTTCCGTACCCAACAGCCCTCTACTCAGACCTGAATGGCATTTTGTTTTTGGTTTTAAATAAAGTCGGCCCATCTTTTCTTACTTATCCAGTTCTATGAATTCGATTAAAGATATAATAATTGTTGTGTCAAATTGTTAGTTCAATATCTTTTTTCAGTGTTTATTGTTTGAGTGTGGCATTATCTTTTTAGTTCTCAATTTTAAACAACATACTATTTTCAAGAGAATTTCTCTATTAATTTCCCAATACGCCTGTTTCATAGAAAAAAGGGCAAGGGATTTATTCGGTTATTTGTGTAGCTTAGAGCAAAAACGTTTTTATATCGCACTGAGTCAACTGTAACAAACATGAAACGCCAAAAATAAGATTAAGAAACGTAAGGAAAGAATTATATAAAATAATGCCCCTGTCATACTACTGGCTATAGTCTTACAGTGAATTCGAGTCCTAAGCCTGTCTGTGAACAAGATACGAATCCTCCCAGGGCGACCCGGGGGGGGGTCATTAGGGTTGTACACATCTCCTTCAACCAACTCTAACCAAGAGTATTGGCTTAGATTAATAATACATGAGTTAGCCGGTGGTGTTATATGGACATGTGCTCTTGAGGTAATTGTTGGTCTTCCCTGGAGACATGTTGATGTTAAGAAAGTTGCGTTCATCCATTCAGTTGGAAACACTAGTTTTATGTTGTGATTGTTGTAATTGTGTTATATTGTGTTTGTTGTGCTTGTGTTATATTGTGTTTGTTGTGCTTGTGTTAAATTGTGTTTGTTGTGATTGTGTTATATTGTGTTTGTTGTGCTTGTGTTAAATTGTGTTTGTTGTGATTGTGTTATATTGTGTTTGTGTTGCTTGTGTTATATTGTGTTTGTTGTGTTTGTGTTATATTGTGTTTGTTGCGATTGTGTTATATTTTGTTTGTTGTGCTTATGTTAAATTGTGTTTGTTGTGCTTGTGTTATTTCATAGCGTTGAATCTACTGATGCCAGTAATTTACGTTTTTGGTCATAATAATTTTTAGTATTTCCATTGTTCTTTATTTGCGATACAACTTATATGACTATTTGATTATTGATATTTAGAAGTATTACAATTTGTTCTTGTCATAATATACATTTATATAATAGAAAAATATAAGGAGCTGTTGGCCAATTGTTTTCCCCAAAATCATCTCACATTTCCCATTATACTCTTCAAATCAACTATACTTCGCAACTAAAATAAAAAAAGCATACCCATTTTTTTAAAAAATGTAAATGTTCGTTTTAAAAATTTTCATTTCAGTACCTTTGTTACATAGCTGACATTGCTGGATGAACTGACTATTTTGTGGAATATGACGTCCCAATCGTATCAACCAATGAACTACGACATAAAGATGTTAAAAGCAAAGATTAAAATTTAGCGAAGGTCAACCACAGTAATGACGTCTAAGGAAATCGTGAATGCCCAAAATAATCCCATTTATGGATATTTAAATATAAAATAGATTCAACGGTTCATGGAATAGTGAAATAATGTGCATACATACGGATACGAAATAATAAGCGACTTACATTAAAGTTAACTGATCGATCTGGCTTAGACCTTAACATAACTTATTGATTTTGGCCTATTGAGATCAACACCATGATGGGAACTAAAACAATTGCTCTATTGTGTGCCATGACAATCTTATTGAGTTCCGTCACGTTGGTCTCAAGCGCCGCCAACACACGGATCAAACGTTCCAAGACGAAGAAACCATTAACAGATGTCTACCCCAGTGACCTCATCCAAGAGGACACCGAGCCCACGCCTATGTTCAGTACCACTACAACAACCAACACCACAGCACAGATCACGTCCACCGTTATCATGGCGTCACCATCAACCACAACGACGACGAGAAAACCTACGGCAACATCAGTTAACGCCCAAATAAGGCCTCCGTTAGACGACCAAAATAATGTGGCGCTCTTCACTATAGAGACGCATTCCGTTGGGGATGGACTCATTGAGGTGGAGTTCAGTAAAGTCGTTATAACCAAGTAAGTATAAAGTGTGTCACTTGGCATCGTTACATGTAACTGTTGATGTGTAAAATACGAAACATGTATTCAAGTTTTCTTTTATTAAAATCTTAAATATTTTATTTGTAGTTGAAGCTATGAGAGAGTATCTAGTTTAAAAGCATGAAAATCAATGAAAGAAATAATCAATTAAAATACCCCCCCCCCCCACACACACCAAAAAAAAATATTTAAAAAAAAAAAAATTATTTTTTAAAAATGGATTTTTCAAGATGTAATACTTTATCACGTATATTTTATTTAGTATGTTATCTCCCTTTGCAATTGTCTGAGTAATTTGAGGTAATATAAACAGTGATTTGCATCTTTTTAGTTCAAAAAGTCAGAAAATAAGGGACCTTAATATTTGGAGCGATTGCGGGGAGGGGGGTGGTTGATGAGAAAAGTGTGTGTGTATTTGCCGTTGGGAGAAAGAGTGGCTCCAACTAGTTTAACTATGGAACAAATAACATTTTCATAGTGATTTACAATATCGACACGCATAATAGTCAAGCACATATTTAAGTACAATATTTTATTGATTTAATTTTTAAAAAGCAACAAAAAAAAATAAGTAAATGAAATACCGTTAGTATTTATTCGGAACAATAGACAAAAAAGACATCTGTTCATAATTTTGCTTCCATTTAACTTAACAGTGTATGGATACTTTAAAAAAATATGTTTGTCCTATTATCCCCAGATTCCACGACTGCCTGTGTAAAGCGGACACCAACGCATGCAGGGTCATCACAACATCCACCACGGCCATAGACATCGAAATACAGAAGATTGAAACGCCCTCCACGTCACGAACTTACATATGTAGCGCCGACAACAATAACTCATTCACCTGCTACAGACTCGCGGAATCTGACCGGCGATCCTGTCAGGATAAGGACCACTGCGTCCCTGACTTCACGACCTACGGAACCGACTGTGAATTGAGAACCGTCGACGTCTTCTGGTCGGATTCACAAAAGGTCTGCGTGTACGTCTGGAGCCGAAAGATCAAGAATATATTCGCCTGCAATGCCAGCTGCCCCCCGTCCACTAATGACCATGATGATGATGACGTGGACAACGTGTCCAAAGTGGACGACTCAATGAGTCCCGTTGTGATTGGAATCATCATCGCGTGTTCCGTTATTGTCCTCCTCATGTTCATAGGGCTGGTCGTCTGGGTCTTGAAAGTCCGAAGAAATTCTCCGGCCTCAGCCGGTCACCCGGTTTCAGGTAGGGTCACATCCACCGACGGTCTGATCATTGGACAGGAAGGAGATTTCCACACCAGGGGCAACTACCCAGTGATCGGGCAAAAAGGCGTGCTCAAGAGTAAGTCACCGACTGCTCCAGAAATAGAAATAAACAGTAACGGGTATTCGAATATAAAGACGAGGAATAATGCGAATCGCGATACCACAAACGGAAGGCACGATTTAAATCATTCCAATAACAATAATGCAAGAAACATCAATCTCAATGGTCAGACTGAGGATGAGCACACGTATTCACACATCAACGATACCAACGTAAACAGCCCAGGCGAGTACTCTACCCTGGATGCAGCTACACAATATACTCGTACTTACAGTGCGTTAATTCCTCCTTTAAGAGACCCACGATTACTTCCACCGTTACCGTTACCAGCGAAGAGATCGTCTGAACCTCTGCCCTACTACTCGGTAGCCAAACCTTTCAATGAATTCAATGCTCCAAATATCGATGCCGCTAGCGGGAAGTATATTGAACTCATCAATGAACCGAGTACGGCTCTAACAGCTGACCAAGACAAAACGGATAAATCCGAAATAGAGAACTCTTCACTTGATGACACACAGACCATTCCAAATTGTGATGAATCCAACAAGAATCCAACATTTTATTTTGAGCTTGAGAAAGACACTGTGCACTATGCATCAACCAGTGTTCAGGACATAGACTACAGTTTGGCTGGTGATGGAATCAATCAAAACATCCATGATAACACGAACTGAATAGGAAAAAGAAGGGGAATATAACAAATTTTAAATACTTCTAAGGTGTGTGTTATTTGAAAGTATTTTCTATTCGATATGAAAAGCACATCTTGGACATGATAAATCCAGAAGAAAAGAAACAACAACCAAAATCAACTTTTCGCGGGGAATCAAATAAATCAAATAACGCTTACGAAGGAAAATGGTAGTAAAATAACTCTGCGAAAATCAGATACATTGGATACAACTTCCTTATGAGATTTTTCTTTGACAATAATGTGACTGTATGGATTAGTGGAATGTTTCTTTTAAAATAGTGTCGCATTATGTGTTTATTATGAATTTCATTATGTGAAACTTAGTTTTGAGGCATGACTGTGTTAAGATGTCACAATAATTAGTGTCGCAGATATTTTACTGTGACCATGACCTTAAGCCTTTGGGGCGTAATTGAAATGTTGCAAATAAAACTGGCCACTTAAGAAAGTTAGAACACGGGAATGCTCATAAACCTTTTAATATGGAAGGACCCCATATCCGCACCAGAAAAGGTATGAGCTAAAAATGACGATTCATTTTAGATGTATAACATGGAGTTCACTTACAGCCTTGAACAACATGTGGGTGAGACTGCAATGAACGTATAGATTAGTAGATGAATAACATGTAAATAGAACATAAATAAAACGAATTTTAAAGAAATAAAAACAAAACACTTAGCTGCGTTGAATGCCAATGAGTCAAAGAGAGCGATCCTTTACCCTAAACATTTTCATTTACTTATATTCGTTTTATTTGTGTTATATTTATTTGTTCGTTGAAGAAGGCTCTTGGTCTAATCGTTCGCTGTTTTGTTACGCTCTGTCAGGCTCACTCATACCATGTTTATATGTTATTCATCACTTACAGCTTACAGGTTTCGCTACAGAAACTATGTAACACCTCCCGGGATGCTATATTTTTGTTTTCACATTAATTGAGGATCTTTACACGGTTTTTGTGTATGAAAAGGTTTGTAAAATAAATAATAAAATGTAACTATCGATTAACATTTAAATTAGTAAATCACAATGGTAATAATAAAATAGTAACATGTCTTAACTATTTCTTTATTTTTGTAGCCGAGTGGTGGGCTAAGGTTGGGTTTTGTTAAGTACTTGACAATTAACAAACAGGTAAAAAGAAATCCAGGTCGTGAGAACTATAGTTTCTATAATAGTTGATTTATTGGTCTTTCTTCTAATGTTGACACAGTAATTTAGCTAGCAGGTAAAAAAGTATACAGTGCTTCTACTGCCTATGCCCTATTCTACCTAGGTGCCGGGTGATTCTGGGTGATTCTCTCCTAACCTAGCTTTCTCCTCCCTTATATAGTCCTTGGACCGGAAGATGTTGGTTCCGGTCTAGTAGTATTGGATATACTCTAGCCGGAACGTACATTTCCGGTCATTGTTTAGAGGACCGATAACTTTCACCTCCGCCGGAAGCGATGCGTTTCCGGCACCTAAATACACCATTGTGCTGGGCTGATGAGATTGGGGGGGGGTATTGTTAGAGGACTGAGAATTGTCACCTCCGCCGGAAGCGAGCGCTTCCGGCACCCAAATACACAATATTGTGCTGGAGACGGAAACTTTCGTCTTCCGACTCCCATAAATATTGGAGACAAAGGTTATATCACCCACGGTCTCTGTGAAAACATCAGTAACCCAACACTCCAGGCCCCATTCCTCTGCCGGAGTGAAAAGAGGGCCCTTTGTTTGGGTGCGTGGTGAGGGGGGGGAGCAGTTGTGGCGCTGCTATCTATGTTTTGGTGGCACACGGCCACATCTCCCCCATGCTTTTGAAATCCAGCGCCCTCGCTGGTGCCATTTAGAACTATACCCCAATAACTAGCATAGTGTAGAAATTTGTATAGACTTGCATATAGCAATACAACAATTTATAAAAGTTAAAACAATTAATGTTATACATTTGTCACTGCATTATTTGACAAGAGTAGTACCTAGGGACAAGACTATAATTTGTATAAAATCATAGGTAGCGGGCACTAAACTATATGTTTTGACATGTATATGTATCTAACATAGTTGTGAAGTACATAAATGTAAAAATGGAAGACAAATCTAAAAGTCAATGTTAAGATACCGTTAGGGTGTCATCATGTCCTTGTTTAAAGACTGCATCAAACGGGATCTTCGTGGCTTGGCTTTAAGAGGTTGCCTTACCCCGGCTTTGACCTGTCCATCTGTTGCGTGGTCAGTGTCATAGCCAAGGTCTTTTGGTGGCACCGTGCCGTCTGGTTTGTTGCTTAACTGAAGAATGATCGTGTGCTTGGTTGCGTGGTCATGGGGTGTTGTGGTCACACCCTTTTGACCTTTGGGTACGTGCCCACAATCTTCTAAGGTTTGACCCCGTTCGGCCGTGACAGGCTCTGTCCACACTGAGCTAGCTGATGTAGAGCTGTTGTCTATTTTCTTAGAAGTCGCGGGATTCTTGTAGGCTGGTATCGATGTCTCCCAGGTCGGATAGGGCCTGTGTGAGAATCTCCTTTACTTTCTTTTACGTTGACAGCTGATCGCGCAGGCACATGCTTGGCCTTGCAGCCCTCACCTGTAGGGAATCGTCGCTGAAAGCCATCAACCTGATGCGTTGACTTGTTGCTTAGTGGGATCTCTTGAATTTGAGATCCACTGTTATAATCCCGACGAGTCAAAGGGTTACGGCGTTTGATTGGCCGTTCTTTGAACTCGCCGCGGCCGACAGTAGCACAGGGGGTGTACTCACTGGGCCTCGGTGTATGAGAGGACCTGTTGCTGTTCACACGATGTTGCTTCCGTGTGGTGTGCTGCCAGTCAGGTGTGTTGTACACCCTAATGTATTCAGATTGCGAACACGGGGACGCTGTCATGGAGCGTGTTGTTGCACTGACGCTTGCCATACGTCGGACTGGCATGACCCGTGCAGCTCCTGTGGCTGACTTGGTCTTCATTTCCTGGTAACCAGTTAGAACTGGTGTTTTCAGGAATGGAGGTGAGCC
>MUZC01000378.1:0-59636 GCA_002072015.1 Radix auricularia | reverse complement strand
TCTTCTAATGTTGACACAGTAATTTAGCTAGCAGGTAAAAAAGTATACAGTGCTTCTACTGCCTATGCCCTATTCTACCTAGGTGCCGGGTGATTCTGGGTGATTCTCTCCTAACCTAGCTTTCTCCTCCCATATATAGTCCTTGGACCGGAAGATGTTGGTTCCGGTCTAGTAGTATTGGATATACTCTAGCCGGAACGTACATTTCCGGTCATTGTTTAGAGGACCGATAACTTTCACCTCCACCGGAAGCGATGCGTTTCCGCCATCCAAATACACCATTGTGCTGGGCTGATGAGATTGGGGGGGGTATTGCTAGAGGACTGAGAATTGTCACCTCCGCCGGAAGCGAGTGCTTCCTGCACCCAAATACACAATATTGTGCTGGAGACGGAAACTTTCGTCTTCCGACTCCCATAAATATTGGAGACAAAGGTTATATCACCCACGGTCCCTGTGAAAGCATCAGTAACCCAACACTCCAGGCCCCATTCCTCTGCCGGAGTGAACAGAGGGCCCTTTGTTTGGGTTCGTGGTGAGGGGGGGAGCAGTTGTGGCGCTGCTATTTATGTTTTGGTGGCACACGGCCACATTTTATTGTTATTATTTTTTAAATTATTTATAGCTATGTAATGTACGATAATATTTTAATCAACTTAGATGCCATACATCAATTTCACCTTTTGAAGGCAATTTTTTTATATTTATATCAGTATGGATGAGTTTTGTTTCTTTCCCATTTCTACATTATATTGATCGCATTAACGAAGTAATGTGATAACAGGGGCACTTAACAGTATTTTTTGTGAAGTGCATAGATTGACTGAACTGAACTGTCCCTTAACCCGTCGTTAGGTTGTTAGGGTACAATGCTGAACTGCACACTATCTCATGCCATGTGTCCCGCTCCTGTGCTGCCTTCTGGGAGTACATAGATTAAGATAAATGTTATTATTATTTGGGGATAGTGTGGAAAACATCCCGTTTAATTACTGATAACATATTACGAGTAGATGAACTCTCATCTATGGATATTATCAGAACTTACTGGAAACTCTGACATTTGTTTGCACAAGTTTTCTATGTAATATCTCACAGCTAATTGAGTGCAATCTTTTGATTGTAAAACTATCATTAACTCAATCTGTATTCGGAGCACAGCCTTCAGATGTTAAATCTACAACAAACAAATGTGTGTAGCAGTGTACGCTAAATACTCAGGCCCTTGATACAGTGAATAACACGTGGGAAACCATTTCTGAAAACTTTGCCACGAAAAATACATGTGTATTATAAAAGCACATACAATGTTTGTTGACATTAAATGATTTGAATTATAACTGACTAAATATGTGAAAAGAATTTATTTTAAAATTGAACTAAGTTACCTACTGAAAGTAATACAAAAAAAAAAGTCACAATATAATCCCTATTCTTAAAAAATTGAATTGTGTGTGTGATATAGTATATAGATATATGTATACTCTAAGTCTGATTATGTTTTAAATACAATTTACAACTTTTAATTTAATAGTCTTAAATGAGACCTTAACAAAGTTATTGAAAATATTTTAAATCAACAAAAATAATCTAAACTGTTGACAAGTAAACAGAATGATTACATGTGACACAAAAGGTAGACAATAGAAATTTAGCATAAAACACACAAAGAATATTTACAACAACAACAAAACAAACAAAAAATGCTTAGTTTAAAAATAAAACTTATCTGTTCTAATTTTAGAACAGACCTCATTTTTTAAAAAAATGTTTGCTCATTGATTAGAGTAACTGATAACAAGTCATGGCGTCATTGCAAGCGGAGTAAACCTCAAGCCGTTACATAGCACTTCTTTGTGTTCTGTCGCATAGTTGATACAGTTTGCTTGTTTAAAGTTAATGGTGCTAACTTTAGACATAAAACTGGCTGAGAAACCTCCATTACTTTGTTGTAATGTTTCTTTGAAAGTGGAATCGTTTTTTGATTTAAAGGAAAAAAAACATCACGCATACCAAATAACTCTTTTGGATTGTTGGAACTAAAATAAAGGTCAGTTATTTTAATAATTTCCCATATTTATTTTGTATCGTCTTTGTCATAAATAATTGTGTTTAAAGTTCAATTTCATTTGTGTTTCATAAATCTTCATCAGAAACTGATGGTAGCCCGCTGCGTGTGTAAAACTTTGTTCTTTTGTGTAACTTCTCTTTTAATAATAATAATAATAATAATAATAATAATAATAATAAAATGATAATTTATATATATAGCGCTGTATCCTAGCTAGGAGCCGGGCTCACAGCGCTTTACATGGAGATAACACTACATATATTAATTAAATAAACATTCCTATCATACTAACTACATAAGTGGCAATACGTTATATCAGCTACGTTAATCATTATAAGAAATGTTGTTTCATTAATTTTCACAATAAACTTTGAAACAATGTGTCTTAAGTGCAGTCTTGAAGGACTTAGCAGTTGAAATAGGAAACAAGTAGACATGACACATGGTAGTGGAAAAGACGTAAACAAGGTAAGGGTTAGCCTGACCGGACTTAACAACATGGTAGTGGAACAAGAGCCATCAAGTTAACAATAAATTTTAAGCTATCTTCCATTGAGCTAAAATTCATGATGCTCGCAGTTAATATTTCTTTCTTTAAGAAAACGAATTTAAATATAATTAACACTCATTTTATTGCTACCGAAAAATTCATTCTGTGCTATTACTATAAAAAAAATTTATTTCCATTTATTTACAGCATTTCATCAGACATGACAGTTTCATTCAAGGCTTTTCTCCTCACTGTTATCTCACTAACCAGCATTAATATGATTATGACATCAGAGTCAGTGGAAACACAGTTTTGTCAAAACACCACAGCAGGTACAGTATACAGCAAGATCTACTTGAACGATAGAAAATGTATTCAACGTGTTAGTAAAAGTTTAAACGCAAAGAAAATTGGTTTCACTCAGGGCTCGAAGGCATGGCAAATATGATTCATTTTCAGTTTATCTTCTTGTGATTCTTTAAAAATGCGTTTGTTTAGTTAGTATTTTTCCTTGTGGTAGTGTTAGACAAAGAAATAAGCATCGCCAACACTAGTAACTAGCCCTTTTTTCCTTCTTTCTTTTTCTTTCCCTTTGATTACAGCATTCAAAAGAAAATAACTGATTTTTTTTTTTGTGAATACGACATTGATAGTGCCTGTTTTTATAAATATGAAAATATGAAATATTTTTAAAATGCGACAATTAAAACTGCAATATTTTCGTCAATTTAGCAAGTGTACAACTTAAATGAAAATAACTGACATAAAGAGTAAATTGTTACCCATGAGCAGGCAATGATCCGTAATCCGTCAGCACAACACGATAAATTATTTTTTCTCAAAGTCTTTTTCTTTTAGTAAATCTTTAATGAAACAATCATTCTTTTTATATATCTACTACCAATAAATGGTACAATACTTTATGTTGCACAATAATAAAAAAATTCAAAGATGAATGTAAATTAATTTGTTATGCTATTATGGACCTTTGTCACTTTATTGATAGTTTTGATAAGAATTTTTTTTCCTATATATCTCTGACATCAAATGAAAAGAATAATAACTAAAAAACAACCAAATTTAAATAATTCAAGGTTTAAATAAGCAAAACAAAAGAGATAATTAGGACGAATTAATCGCATTTAATAAGGTTTACGATGTGTAGTAGATTCTATATGAAACGTTTTCTCTGCCATAAATGTAAATATTCTAATACACAAACCTCAGAACACCAGCTAACCCTACTTTATGAAACACACACACTCCTTACTTTAGATCAGATATGTGTATTTTTAATTTAATCTTTACAGGCATACATTTTTTCTTCTTAAATTAAACTTTTCAATTAAAAATATCTATGCGGATGTAAAACTAACAAGTATTTTTTAAATGCTCGTGTTGTGTGTAACTCACTTGTAACCCTGTCAACTTCTTTTGTCTCCCCAGAAGTCAGTGCTACATCAAATGAAGATAAAATATTGCTTTCATTAATCATTGACACAGATCCACCTCATGCTGATGTCTCTCAGATCTCATTCAGCCCACTGCTGTATACTGAGTAAGATTTAATTTCACTATGAATAGCGGGTCGCCTTTTAACTAAAGATAAACCGTTCAACTCTCTATGCATATGTTCATTTCAGAATTTAATTCAAGCCACGGAAATTAATATTTTAGATTTAATTAAGACATTATTTTAAAATTCAGTTATGTTTTTGGATGTGTTTAAAAGACGTTAAAATAACAGAGTATAATGATGATTTAAGAAATACACAAACAACCTTTTAACTTAAACACAAACATGCATTCACAGATATGTATGTTATTTCACATGATGTTCTAGAACTTAGAATAATGTTCATATATAGATACCAATTGTGTTTTTACTATCTGCTCTCCCAGATTTTTCCACTGTATAACCAACCATGTTAACAGCATCTGTAGCGCACACTACCACAACACCTCAGTGACGAAAATAGACAGTTCAGTTGTTCCATCATTAAACTTCTCTACCCGCGCCCAGAAGTTTTTATGTTTGCTGAATACGACCATGACGATATTAGAATGTTCCAGACAATACTACTCCCTCCCTGGGAAAAATCTGTTCATGATGATCAAAGAAAACCAACCGGCAAACATCACCTACTCCCCTCTGGTGGCCCTTGCCCAACACCAGGCCATAGTCAGTGTGATGTGTGTGGAAGAGTATGAGATCAGCTGTGACTGTTTCGCTGATGTTATTGATGAGTATTATTTCTCATCCAGGCCTGGGAATCATCACAATGCTGCAGTAAGGACCACAACTGAGGCTATTTGTATTACCTTGTTAGCTCTGTTCTCTGCCTTGTCTACTTTGTGAGACCCATATTGAATCTTCGCACTCATCGAACACTATCTCACTATTGTGTGTGGGAGAATATGTTACATTATTGGATGGAATAATGATTCAATAAATACATTTGTAAAAGACACAACACAATGAGAAAAAACACGAATACATTGCACTCAAAAAGTGATAAAATGAAAGCATATGATTTGAACAAAGTCTTTATAAGTGAAAGTTTGAACCTTCAATGTTTTCTTTTTATCTCTATAATAAACACCAGTTAGTATTTTTGAATAACGTATGATCTGAATGCCCTGTTTATATTGAAAACACTTTTCTTGTATATTTTCATGAGAGTGAAACTTTAATTTTGAAATGTGAACATTTGTATGTATAGATTGATAAACATATGTATAAATAAGAAAATATAATTTTTTCCAATTTTAGCAATTGATTATATGAAGATGATGATATTGTTTATTTTTTACAAAAATAAATTTCCTATAACAACTCTTTAGTATTCGTATCATTTAAAATTTGTGAAGGTGAAATCAGTCACAAATATGTCGCTAGGCTTTTATTAAATAGTTTAATAATTGATTACAATTGTTTAAATAAATGCCTGATAACTCAAGCAATGATGCTTTGAACAAGAAGGTGTTGAGTTTATTCTTTAAGAACAAGTCAACACATTACGTATTCATGGCAAATGATTTAATTATTTTGAACAGAAAAACTAATCAAGGAAATAATTTTTCTTTATTTTCACTGAATTTAAAAAAAATAATATTACAAATATGTATACAATTATACTTCAAAAATAAAAAAAGAATCTTTCCATCTTTTGCATTGTTAGTAAAACTGCATCTTTTTTCATTTTACTTGGAATAATACGTTTATTAAGCCAGATACATTAAGAAATTTGCTCTAATCTGAATAGACTCAGGTCTCATTTCAAATGTCTGAAAATCTAATTAAGGCGTAAGAAATGAGCTCCTTTAATTATAATGGATTTAGTAATTATGCAATGTTTAACATCTGTCAAATTTCTATACGTAATACATCACTCTTTCGCACTATCTTTCTCTCTCTCTCTCTCTCTCTCTCTATATATATATATTTTAGGGCTGCGGTAACAAACCATTAATTTCTCGATTAATCGGTAATCACTAAAATGTTTTATTGATTAAAATTATTTTAATCGATAAATTTGCGATTAAAATTAAAGAAAATGTTTTAAACAACTTTTTCGATTTATTACTAAATAATAAGTAATTAATAGTATGCTTTTTGTACTTATCAAATTCTCCATATAATTGTAAAAAAAATAATTTTTGAAGTGTAAACTTTAAAATAAGCTGTTTTTATCAGAAAGATGATATAAAAAATAACAATTGTTTTTACTAAATTAACAATAACAAAATTTAAATTTATTGACATTATATGAATAACAACAAAATTTAAATTTATTCACAAATAAATAATATAATAGTCCAAGTCACTCACTGGATGTAGAACGCTGAGGAACTATATACAACAGTCTATAGCAGTGTAAAAATCGTGTGGTGATTAGCGCTGTAAAAATATTTAATATGATGACGTCATTGTTTGGTGTGCATCGTCGCGCAAAATACAATCCCTAGTATTAAATACTTTACGTACATTTCAGAAAGTTTAATTTTTCGTATTTATCAAAAAAGGACAAGTTAGTTGGGCTTTTGAAAAAGGTTGGCACCGTAGGCGCCCTATAAAAAGTGGGCACCACGGCTCCCCGGCGCAATCTAGTTTTATTATATTGAACTGCTTACATTTATATCAAAAATGTCAAATGCCTGTTTTTGTTACTCCCCTTGAAATTTTCAATTTGATGACGTCATAATCTTTTTATAGCTTAAAAAAAATTATCGATTAATTATTTGGTAAGTTTTCAAAAGTTAACAATTAAAATTAAATTAATCGATAACAGCCCTAAATATTTATAAAGTCACACACAATCTATTACCAATCAAAGTGATATTTGAGATTTTTTAAATTTAATTAGTACTGTCATTGAATTGGATGATTTTTAAAAACACGTATCACGTAGAAATAACTTAATGGAACCGGAATGTCCACATATCACTATTAACTAAAATAGCCTGCTAACAGAAAATCAATTGGTGACAAACCAACCAAACCCATTGCTGCAGTAGGCGTGTAGGACCAGGTCACAGTGTTACACACACAGGCAGGGTCGTACTTGTCCTACTTGTCCAAGGGTTCTGAGCTGATACCAAAGAGCTTCTCTATAATGAATGAAGCGCATTGTTTGTTGTGAGTTGAAAACTAGGTTTAAGAATGGTAGAGCTAACAAAATTAATGCTAGTTCCAATCGCCTATAACTTTATTCCATTAATGGTAATTTGCAATCAAGAACTGTAAGGGTATTTTTGTTTCTTTTAATTTTTCATGATTACCAATTATATTAATTTGTAAGGAAATTTTTCTATTAGAAATAATTTAGTATTAAAAATTCTTGAAAATTATCACTTTAAAAAATGTATATATATTTTTTAACGCAGTATTATTTTTAAATAGCTTTACTTTAATGGTCAGTAAATGGGTATTTATTATCAACTCAAGGGTCACCAGGGCCAGGGGAAAAATTCATAAGCATGCTCAAATTTAACACGATTACATCCCTGGTAGGAAGCTACCGATAATGCAATATGCTTGGTTGTTCATTAAGAAGAAAAATACGGAAATTGTTTCATGTTATTGTAAAGTGCATCTAGCTATAAAAAAACGCATTGAAGTACGCTCAAGCATTGAATGTGCATACTAATAAAAAGAATTTTGGACACAATATTTTTTCTTTCGAATGTGTCTGTAATTAAAAGTGGAAAGTGTGGGTAGTGGGGATGTTTCATGTTGTTTCCTGTCATCTAAATAAAATTAAAGGATGCACTACAATTAATCTACAACCCTAAATTTTTAAGTTAATATCTTGTTATGAGAACTTTTTTAAAAAAGTTTATTCATATTTCCAATGTGTCGTTTATTGATGCAATAAGTACGTTTAAATAAAACATCAACAAATAAATATTGATATTTGACAATTAGAAGTGCACTGATGAGTAAAAATTCAGGTATTGAATATTTAAAGCTTGTTTTTTATGTAACATAAGAATTTAGTAAATATGTTACTAAAAAATACAAAATATATCATTTTAAAAACTTATTTCAATTTTTTAATAAAATAAAACAACAACAAAGAAAAGAAAAACCCTACTCAAGGCGCATACCATAAGGTATGCACATACACAAGGCTTTGTCATAATTTTCATTCTCTTGTTTTGTTTAAGTGAAAAGCTGTTATATCAAATACCATGGAATCTGAAAGTGTTCCTTTTTGCACTCATAATAGCCGTTATATGGCAAAAATGTGAATTGCTTTTTCAAAATTCATGACCATTTACACAATAAAAACATAACATCCTTTAAGTGTTTTGATTTAATACGCGTACACAACACACTCATAGATTTGTTGGCGTTGAGAGTACACACAACGAATTGTCCAATCCAGAAAGCTTAAATGTGGAGCTCTTCTGTTTTATGAATCCCATAAATAGTAATATAATCCTAGAAAGTCTTATCACGTCAAATGAATTTTCTTTGCACAATGTATAATAAAACATACAAAAGTTATCCTATAAATAAACACAACATATATTAATAGAACATTTTAAATAAATACTTAAATCTGAAAGAGGAAGCGTAGCACGCATTATCGTACCATTACTTTTTTCTATTTCTTTTATCTGGACGATTTTCTTTGTTACCGAAACCATTAGCAACAATTTCGTCAATTGTTGTCGTGTTGATGTAATCTGTACTGTCCGTTTCTTTGTGGGACAATGTTTCTGAATCTGAACTTTTTAAGTCGGCCTGCGTCAATGCTGCTGGAAACCGTTTGTCTTTAACCATAGTATTGACGTAACCCGAGTCCTGCCACCCCCCAGGGGAATGACTACTGGGTTTCTGTAAAACGTCTGAATACATTGAAGTGTGGCTTTTATTGTTAGGCGTCTGATTAGTTCTTAGGTTCATCATCATATACATGGGATCACCTTTGCCGTCTTCTGCTGATGCATGCTGGGCGATGTCCTCGTAGGTCTCGTTATTTAAAACTTCAGGAGGCATTATGGCTTTTTTAGCATGAGCCTGGGTTCCGGAACGGGTGACATTGTTATACGGAGCATGGCCTGTGTCTTGGTTGCCGTATAGCTCGTCTGTCGCTGTGAGCGCATCGCCGTTGAAATCACCATATTGGTGTATACTTTTCGTCGCGCCAAGTTTAGAGTAAGCCCCAGGTTCTCCCGTGTTTGATGGACGGATAGTGACGTCATCGTGACCGCCCGTGCCACTGGCATTTGCCCGTCGTCTTCTCCGCCACCGTAGAAGAAAGATAACACCGATTACGATAAGGGCCACGCCGATGATACCAAAAATAACTCCGCAGGTGATTTTAACGGTGTGGTCGTCATCAGGTGCTTGAGCAATGGTAGAATTTGTTATAGGTTCTGATGTAATGGTTGGATTTGTTGTTATTGGGGCATTTGTTGTACTTGTAGAAGTATTGATTACGGTGGCAGTACTACGCGTACTTGGAGATGATATTGCTGTTGTTGTATTGCCATCTGATGTTCCCAGCCCTTCCTTGGTTGTGGTATTCATTTCCCACGCTCTGATAGATCAGAACATCTTTCTTAAAATACTAGATCTGTGGAGAATATGGCAAATGAAAGCGTGGCGATATATTTTAAATTTTAAATTTGAATAACTTCACTATTTTTAGAAAATACAGTCAATTATTAGTCTAATTTTTATTTTTATTTAAAGTTACAAAGAAATCGGCCACCAAGGTAATTTAATACCACCCCTTTAAAATGAAGTCATTGAAGAAACTTGAGGACTTAGCTCATATCATTTAATGGTGTTTTACTAAGCTATAAAAAGTTTGTAACAATACTTGGAGTAAGAAAATTTGTTTTATTATAAGTTGAAATTTCGATTAATTGGTCGGACAAAATAAAAATGATTTTATCAATAACCTTTAGAAATTTAATATAAGAAAGGGAGGAAGGGATTAGAATATAAAGTAACTAATGCGTAAGTAGTGTACATTAAATGAGCTTATTCAATAATACATATTTAAGAAGAAATTACTACCTATGCTTTCTATTCGTTTTACATTTCAAAAATTATCAAAATATTACTTAAATATTTTAGTAAATCTATGCTTATCTTGTATACATATATGATTTTTTTTGTTCAAAGTAGTGAAAAAAAATTGTTTGTGTGTGTGCTTCATTTAAGTTTTCAAAGTTTAAGCAGTACGACATAGGAAATGCTGAATACACAAATTAAATGAACACGGCGCAATGACAACTTAAAGCCCTTAATCAAAATGTAAAGAATTATCTGTCTGAAGTGTCTTTGAAAATACATTATACTGCTTTCATCATGGGAAAAAAAATTAAAACCCCGAAAAAAAAAGTTTTTGACTATAAATCGTTTATTTATGAGAAATAACTAAAATTGTGTTCAATATAATACGCAACGCACGACAATCCAAATATCCAATATTATAGTTGTGCTTCATATATAAATAACAAGAAATGTACCCACGCTTTTGCAGCGGGAATGTGGTGCCCTCAGAAATTTTGATACGTATTTGAAAATATGGCAATAATTATATGTTAATTATGTATAGGTATAAGGGCGATTTAACTTCGGCGTTTTCATTATAAGATACCTAAATTTTATGCTTTCTCTTGAGAATGTAACTTTCAGTAGGTCAGAAATGTATGCATGATAAATGTAATTCTCTCATTCTGATACAAATTAAGGTAATATAAAGAGCACTATGTAACTAAACAGACGATTCGAAAATGGGCATTAATTTAATTTAAAATACATAAAACAAAAATTTCTCATTGCTATAAATCCAAAGTTAGCAAGAGATTGCATTGGGAATGAAACTCATGTAGTCTTTAATACGATGATATAGCTTAAAGGAAGAAAGTTGCATGAATCAATATAAAATCAAATAAATATACATCAAGATTTATTTTTTTTAAATCCCCTTTTCCGCCTTTCATATACACGGCCATTATTCCACTTTCTCTCTATCTCTCTCATTTTTCCCGCTTTTATTATTTTTTTTTTTGGTATTTTGAAATTAAATAATTTATATGGCAAGTATATTTGAGACTGATATATTTGCTTAAAAAAGTATATGAAACGAAGATACGCATTTTTTTAGAAAAAAAAAAGAAATGATTCTGGTATCCTGGAAAGAAAGCAGTGCATATATTAAATTTCCATTGAAATAAATAAATTTTAATACATGATCAGGTTCATATTAACTTACGTTTGGTCTAGATATATCTATCAGTTCAGTAGCCAATGATTATATTGTAATACTTTATCATATATAAGAGGAGGTGATTTTCCTCAATATGAATTTTAGTCCAGTGTTCTGCCGTGCTTAAATATTTTAGTATGAATCGGAACATTTACAGACTGTTATTCAGATGAGAAGTTGTAACATTGGTGTGAGGGGGGGGGGGTAGGCTTTTATTAGTATAGAAAAGAGACACTATATGACGATAATCAAGAAAAATTAATACACAAATATTAAGGAATAATCTGATTATTTATGATCTTGAAACATATTTCGTTTAGAATGTATATATCTTTATGTTATGTATANATATAATTATATATCATAATTTTTTTTAAAAACATATATTATTAAGGAAAAAAAAACACCTCCAACTTCTAATATTCTTTACTAATAAGATGTTTTCACTTAGAGAATTGATTTTCTCATAAAACTCATTCACAGTTTTAAGATTACTAAGAACAGTTTTTCAAACATTTTACGTCAACTTATTTTATTTACGACCCCACATTGTTAGACTATTTAAAAAAATTGAAATATTTGTAACTGCAGCTATAAGTTAAAGTACTACGTTCCTACATCGATAGAATTTTTAAAATAATAAAATATTTGTAACAGCAGCTACAAATTAAGGAACTACGCACTCTAAAAGGTTTTATCAGCTTATAACAAAGTAATAATAAAGTAACTTATTAATTAATTAAATGTTTTGAATATTACAAAAGAATTTTAAGGAACTAACCTAGACTTATTTTAAAACCTTGAAATAAAATTTGCGCACCGTTTTGAGTCAATGACAGTTAATTGAAACGCGGTCGCTAAAAATAAAGTCTCTTAATAAGTACTGCACCAAAATAAAACTTCACTTTTCGTTAGTCCTTATAGGTGTTCTAATATGGAAATGAAATATATGTTGTATATATTTAACCCTTTTATTCAATAAATATCATTTCAAAAACGAAAGCAATTATGCTTTGGATCACTTTCCCGATGAGAAATAGATCTAATATTTTTTAAATTTTATTTCAAACCCCACACATGAGAAAAAAAAAGAAGATTTACCAAACAAAAAAAAAAAAAAAAAAAAAAACAACAACAACAAAAATCATTAGATGATTTATGGGTACCAATGACTCAAAGTTAATTTTTAAAATGCCTTTTGTTATTTCGGATACCAAAGTAATGGCCATGATACATTCAATTCGCTGCACAACTTTAAGTAAGTGCACTTAGGTTCACTTGTATTGAGTTGCATAAATCCGGTAGCAAAAGTTAAATTTTAAATTCCCCTAGCTTATGTAAAAAAAGAAAAAATTAAAATAATAATTACCACATTGGTCATAGATCTTTATATGTATCTTAAGATAATCGATGTTTAGCTTTAATAAGTAATTTAAAGAAAGTGAAAGTAAAATGCTCTAGAAAAATTTAAGTTAGAGAAATATTTATCTACTATACATAAACAGATAAATATATGTATATAGACAGATATAGATAATAAAAATTAAATCTACATTAGGAATAAAGCACACGTGAAAAATTTTTTTTTAAAAGATATATACGGTCTCTTTTTACGATTAAATTTATTTGACTTGGGCCAATACTTTAATCATATAATTACCTCGCAAAATTAGAAATTTTTAAAATTAAATTTTGCTTATTATAAACAACCAAAAAATGCTCTTAATTCAAAAATAAATTCCATGTGACAAATGTAATGAAATAGTCTCAACTAGGGCTGATAACCATAAATTTAAAATTAATCTTTAACTTTTGACTAATTAACGATTCATTTCATGAATTAATTGCTAATTTCCATTAAAGCCAAACATGTCAAGGGAAGTAACAAAACGGGTATTTGACAAATTTGTTTTATTCGTCAATTTGCCCTGTCTCATAAAGGTAATATAATTAAAATATATTAAAACCTTTTTTAACTGCTATGAACTGTTGTACATTTTCCTCATCCATACAGATCCTGTGATCTGGGCTTTCATATTGTTGATAAATTAATTTTTAACGCATTTTCGAGAAGTCGAATGCGCTATTGAACCCGTTTTGTCCGTCCGTCCGTCCGTCTGTCATCACCCTAGATCTCAGCATCCATAAGTCCTAGACCCATGATGTATATATGTTTTTTGTATGTCCTGACCTGCCATTTGTGCATCAACACTCAGTTACTCGATCCGTTAAAAAAAAACCGTTAAAACTACCAAAAAACATTGCGAATCGAGAGATAACACTGGCGCAGGCAACGGCCGCCATTGCCGGAAGTCGAATAGCGTGCAAAAAGTATTAGTTTTTTTTTTGTTGACGTCATTAGAATATGTGTAAAAGTTTAGAGAGTTTTACGTCATCATTTGTGGTGACTTCAATCAAGATCTTAGCGGCTCAGGGGCAGAAATTAAAAACTTTTTCGAAACAAGCTTCAACATTCAACTACTTTCAACAAGATTGGCAACCACGATCTATAAAACAACAATTGACGGAGTATTTGGGCGATTAGCTGATTACAATTTAGAATGTTTCATTTGTGAGTCCTATTTCAGTGACCACAAACCACTTGTAGTTAGATTAAAGAGAAAAAAAAATATTTAAATGTAAAGAAATGACTTTTAAATAAAAAAAAATTCAGGTATATTCATTACACAAGAAAATTCATAAAAAATTGTCTAAAATCTAAACACAATAACTGATAACTACATAATGCTGATATCTAACATAAGTACTGATACATAATACGAAAATGCGCTAACACGTCCTGAGTCCAAAAAGGGACCAGGCTTAACATGATTTTTTTAATCAATTTCGAAAAAAATGTATAAATATTTTCTTCAAATTTAATGGAATTTATATCGATTAGAATTCTTTTAAATTATATTTAATCAATATAAATTTTAGTTATTAATCGAGACAGACTAACAATGACTAACATTCACATTTACAGATAGAGAATATATATATATATATTTTTAAATTATTGTTTTTATAATACGCACCGCACCGCGCGAGAGGAATATATTTAAAAAGGTTGTTTAATATAATACGCACCGCGACACTCAAGCACAAAATTGTACACGCTACATTGATATAAAAAGAGATAATCTGCAAATTTATTAATTTAATTACAGTATATCAGATCGATTTGAAATTGGACATATCATTTCTATCGTCGTTAGGAGTCTGCCTGCAACATTTAAGCTCAGAACATACGATGAAGTGGGTTAGAAATCAGTCCAAAGTTTTTTTTCGGAAAACTAGCAATCAAGCAGACGCCACCAGTTAATCTAGACTTTCTATCGCAAACTGACTGTCTAATGCTATATTGAATTTCGAACAATACAAGTCATGATTTAACGCAATTCATCCATACACCCTTGTCGATGCAAAACCAAAACAAGACTATACCTTGAAGAAAATATATAATTATCTATTATGAACCTTTTCGCTTGTGCTAGCTCATTAGGGTAATAACTGCTACTGCAAATAATATGTTATAAGCGTATTTGATTTCAAGATCAAGATCAAACATTCAGAAAAGTAACACAGCTGTTAATATTCTAACTGATTGATACTCTCTAGATAGACTTTTGACTAGTTGATACTCTCTAGATAGACTTTTGACTAGTTGATACTCTCTAGATAGACTTTGACTAGTTGATACTCTCTAGATAGACTTTTGACTAGTTGATTCACGTAGCGTTGATGCGAACACTTGAAAAAACTTTATAGAATTAGCGATCTGGGAATAGGGGTGGGAAAAAGAGCTGTTTATGAGCATACATCGAAAGCATTTAAGCTATTTGACCGAAATGGAGGAATGGTCTGGTGGTTGTCTCTTACATTTGCACTGTGGCCGTTTTATCCTCGGGCATATGGAAAAATAATACTTTGATGACTATCTTCTTCTTCTTCGTTCTCAATATTGAATATTGAGTTTTTGCGTGCCACAAGTTTTTCGCCAATTTGCCCGTGGTCTCCGACTTCAGCCTGCTGTATTTTCTGGATTCGCTTCCATAGCCTTTGGTCAGCCAAGACCATCTGCAAGGCAGCAGTTGTTTTTTTTTCTTTGGCAAGTGATGCAGCGTTCACATAACATGGCTAAGGGTTCCACGCACTACCCCGCCACTTTTTACCCATTTGGAGCTGGGTGGAACTCGTGGACGCCCTAGGCCCCGGGAACAAGCCCTTGGCTTCCCATGGATTCGAACTCGTGACCATCGGAACGCAAGTTGAGCGCGCTTGCCAATTCGCGGCCCCCTTGATGACTATAAGCATTAAAAGAAATTTAAAGAAAATTCCTTTTAAAAAGACATACATACACAAAATAAAATAAAATATTTTTAAAAAAATCAACATACTCCATAAGACCTGAGATTGGCAAATTCGATGTAGACATGATTTGAAAGCGCTTCAGCCATGCGTGAAACATTCTAAGTACGAAGAAGTTTATTGTGGTGTCCGTGTCGTAAAATCCTTAATCCCTAGTGTTTGTTTGGATCCTTTAGGCCTGTCTTTGGAATCAAAGGGCCTTATGTTACTCTATTTTGGTTCTTTCATTACATCCCTATGACGCACGATTAGGCGCTAGTGCTAACAAGCACAACGTTAACAGTGGACCAGGAAGTTGATTAGCTTCATACAGGTAACTTAGATTTGAAGTGTTGACAGATTTATTCTCGATTAATAAATAGGTATATATACATATACATTGATAGATAGCTATATAGATAGATAGATAGCTATATAGATGGAAAGATAGATGATAGATAGATAGATAGATAGATAGATAGATAGATAGATAGATAGATAGATAGATAGATAGATAGATAGATAATAGATAGATAGATAGATAGATAGATAGATAGATAGATAGATAGATAGATAGATAGATAGATAGATAGATGGGTGGGTGGATGGATGAATGGGTGGGTGGATGGATGGATGGGTGGGGGGTGGATGGATGGATGGATGGATGGATGGATGTATAGATATATATCTATCTTTATATATATATATGTGTGTGTGTGTGTGTATGTATGTATATGTGTTGGATTGTTTTGTGTTTTGTCAGTTCGCCGAGAAGGCCACTTTCAGACACCTTTGTTGTTTTTAATGTGTCTCTTTTAGACTTACCTGTACATAACTGCATTGTTTTCGTCCTTAAGAGATGTATGTAATCTACGTTTATATTTATCGCATTGTGTTAAAAAAAAACATCAAATCTACCAATAACTTGATGTTTTGGCATGCCGATAAATTACATGGTTTAATGCAAAGTTTGGCGTCGTCTAATTAGAAAAAAATGACAGTGGTTGGGGGGGGGGTCAGTGGCATATCTAAGTATTTGGGAGCCCCGAGGGCTTGGCCTCTTTGGGGTCTTTTCTTGCATTTTGACATTCGACGCTATGACATGAGTTAATGGTAAATCCTTTGAAGGCCCCATTCAATGGACGGCCCTGAGGGACTTACGAATTAGACACCACCTCCCTCCCCTATCTACGCCACGGGGGTGGGGGGTATTTATTCGATAGAAATTGAGGGATTTTTTTTATTTTACAAGCTAAATTGTTCATGTGCAAAAACTAGTACGTAAATATGGGGTCCCCATAGTAAAGATATAAATTGTAGAATAGCCATATATTACTTATACAAATTTAAGCTCATCAACTATTTTGAAAATTTCAATTGAAATAATAGAGTGGACACCGGTGTTAATAAAACAATTATTAAATAAATGAAACATAAATCATTATGAATATTCTTCATTTGTTCAAAACGATACTTCTTTAAAGTTATAAACTATAAACCGGTACAATATATAACTGCAAACACGCACACACATACTATCTCTCTCACTCGTTAGATACATAGCAGATTAACTTACATCTTTCCATTCATCCAGGATGTATATGAGAAACTAGAAACCAAGATCACGTTACGACCACAACTAATCACCAGACCATGTTAAGTGTTTTCACTCAACTTTCCAGTAAAACAATTCCAATAGACTTTAAACACGTGTAAGAAACACAAGTCAATAGTGACGTCTCCTGTTACTAGTCAGGCCTAGGATCATATTATGTGCTGTCCCCCATTTGATGGCCACACCGACCTACTACTGTCAACACAACATTCACCTGACTGTAAGGCGTAACCCGAATCTCCCAGGTAGTCAGTAACTTTCCTGCCTGACATAGGTGAGGGTAAATAAACTACGATTGGCTTACAGACACGGATGTACAGTCGGACGCGTTGAAATGGAAACGTTAATATGGAGGTGGAGGTCGAAATTAGCCCGTCGTTGATTAAAACTTATTTTTGTATAAACATTTTAGGGTAGCCGATGAATGGTGCATAAGCGGTTAATGTTGAGGGGAAGCCGAACAAAACTATTTAGAATAGTGAAACAGAAAAGAACTAAACTTTTAATGCTAATTACACAACTACATTTTGTGTGTGCCTATTAGTAGATTTATTATTTCATTCCACCCTTATTTTCGATTCTTCTGTTGTACAATATGGGTGGGGGATGTTTATCTTAAGTTTATTAAGGGCACCAATCTTTAAAGTTTTGCCACTGGTGTTGGTTAGAGTCCACAGACACATTTTTTTCCTAAAACAAAATTACAAAGGTAACGGTTTGAGTATGTCACGTTACAATACTTTTTGCAGAATAAAAATTTGCAGAACTTATTTTGTTTTATAAAATTCATAAATAAACCCGGATCTCTAGGGAAATACCCTAAACCCTTTAAATCATACCCCAAAAATCAAACCTGGGTTTCCAAAATAGTTAATTTGGGGAAGTAATGCAAGACAAGAAATTCAAAAAATGTGGGTTATATTGCGATTATCTTTCTTTTCTCTCTCGTTAGCCATTCAGTTTAGTACGTTTACAAACAATATTTTAGGGTGTATCTATGCATATATTGTTTTTAAAAAATAACTTTGATGATATATCTCTTCTTACTCATTTTTAAGAAACTAATCATGGAATGTGCTTTGTAAATCTAAATTCATTCTATTATAAGTACGGCATATTCCTTTGCTTCGTTCTTTAAATTAAATAAATTAAGTAATTTAAAAGATATAAAATTACAATTATTTTTAAACAGCATAAATGAGCACTGAAAATTATTTTAACATAATTCAAGAAGTGTATGTGTTTAGGTTAAAATTAAAATATTTTTATTAAGTCAGGACTGTCCCATTAGAGGCCGTCCATAAAGTACATCACGCTCCAGATGGAGGAGGGGGTGTAAGATAGTGTGACAGTTTATGACAGGGGGAGGGGGTTCCTGCCATGTGTGACGTCAAGTTGTTGTTTTATGTAAGATTTTAATTATTTTGTTAATAAAAAATATATCTTTGAACGAAAGTGTGACGTACTGTCCAAAATTTGTGACAGCTTGTAAAAGGTGGAGGGGGGGGAAGTTAAAATGGCCAAAAATAGCGTGACGTACTTTATGGACGGCCCCTTACTCCTATACTTAATTGTATAAAATCGATAATACTAGAAATAATTAATAAATAATGGAAACAATTTTATTTCAACGTTTTCAGTATTAGTATATAAAGTCTTTTGTCAGTACGAAATATTAAAAAGCGTAATTATACATGAATCATGATTTTAAACAAGAATTCAAAATATGCTAATATATGTTAAGATTTAATATTTCTTACATTAATATTTTTTTCTAAATACACAGTTGTACCTCGCTTAACAAACGCAATCCGCTCTCTAGGTGCGTTCGTTAAGCGAAGAAACGCGATTTCACTTAGAAGTCATTGTGGAAAAAAATAATTGATTCCGGACCAGCAGAAATTGATCCCAACCTTGAGAAGCCTTTCTACCTCATTCAACAATCTCTTTATTGGTTTCATGGTAAGAACAATTCTCGTTTCCCCACTAAGACCTCTTTTCTCTGGAAACATTTTTCTTGGCGTTCACATAACACATCAAATTTTTTTTAAAATCTTCTCCTGCAACATCATAACACTACAAATAAAAAAAAATGTTGGGGGTGGAAGTACAAAAAAGATAAATTTGGTAACATATCGGCAACGTGTGATCTGCGTGACACGGAATGTTCGCAGCAAAGTTCATTGTACGAATAATGTGCTACTAGATCAGTAAGTTAAGCGAGGCATCCGTATCTATCTATCTATCTATCTATCTATCTATCTATCTATCTATCTATCTATCTATCTATCTATCTATCTATCTATCTATCTATCTAGTATCTATCTATCTATCGATCGATCTGAAATTTCATTTCTACGGATTGCCATCGAAGATCTATCTGTGGTAAAATTTTGAGATCTATAAGACCATCACAAGTGAATTAATTTTAATTTTATAAATTTGAAATTTTTCGGACATACAGACAGGAACGAAAGTAAGTTAATGTATGGGATCGTGACACTAATTTTCTAATGTTATCTGGAACTTAAATGGGAAATAAATGACTCGACAGTGACGATCAAATTTATGTGATTTTATTTGTGCACCGAGATTGTAAAATTGAACAACGGGTAAAAGAAGATGAAATGACAATCGCCATAATTGTTCTTCCTGCGTAAATGAAAGAAATGTATATTTTAAATTACTTAATTTTGTATTTCTAATTCTAAGCAATTATTATTATTATTATCATTAGTGAGCATTCTCAAAAAAGGGATCCGAGTTTTGCTCATCTGATTGATGTAATACCTGAGAAAAACTAAATATATAAATAGTATTTTCAAACTTAAGCACCTTATTTCCATGGTAGGGACCGTGTACTTTAAAAATTTCATGGAAGCAGAAGACCACATAACGCCGCTGTGCCGTGTTCACACTTGAATGATTGAGTAGACACGCACGCGATTGTGTTTGTTAGTTTCTTTAAAGTTTGTTCATCCTGGATGCTACCGCCATATTGGTCTCAACCAACCGAGACGAAGAAGATCGTGATACCTTTTACACAGTTATATATTTAGCGTGATGAAAATCCCAGAAATGTTAAATGCTGTCATCGACGATACTTTCATTCCAAGGATTGTAAGTGGCCTGCCAACAGCTTCTCGACAACTACTAAAACAGTGTTTCTTGTATGGGGAGTACAAAAATCTAAAATAATAATAAAACTGTTTACCTGACGAAGTTGTTAAATAATGTTCATTCATTTTTCTTTATGTTTATTTGAAATTTAAAAATTCATAGCAAGCATAGATTAGCTTATAATAAATATGATTAATTCCAAAGAAGTTTATAAACGCAGTCTTTGATTCTCACCCAATATAACAATAACTCTCCAAATATTTTCAACGTGTACTTGCAATAAAAAATTGTATAATAAGTAAATTAAACATTATTAACTGAGCCTTTCATCTTCAGAAAAATAATTATAGGTATATAAATAGTTAGAAAGACAGACAGACGGACGGAAGCACAGATGAACGGGTTTTGGGGTGAGAAAGTGCGATGGAGATAGCGGTTGAGTGGGTGGGTTTGACAGCTTGGCGGGAGGAAGGATGGACGAACTGATTGATTAGTTACTCCTCCCCCCCCTAGAAATCCCTTGATGTACACAGATTTAAGCTTATATTTTTAAAGTCTGGACATAACTTTATAATTAAAAAATAAATAGTTATAACTCAATGTTTTTTTATAACCAAACTAGATGGCGAATGTTCAATTTTTGGTAATTCTTCTGAGTACATTAATTCCCACGACCGAGTCTATCAATCCCCTGTGTAATTTGGGAAATCACACAGCTGACTACAACAAATTTGACTTAGCGACTCTGAAACAAGGGATCAGTAACTGCATTGGTGTTATGACTGCTTGTGAAACCTGCACAAATAGAAACACAGAAGTTACCTTGAAAGACAAGTATGTGATTTAAAAAATACACTATAGAACTATTTTTACAATTACAATTTATATATATATATATATTATATATAATCTAAAGTGTAAGTTATACAAACACGTTTACTTTAATTTTTTTTAAAAACATAAGTTCATTGTGATCCCGTTATTTTGGTAAACTAAATATGCAGTCCATTCAAAATAATAATAATATTTATAATAATAAAGAAAACAACTGCCATAAAAGAGAAATATTTATTAATTTTTTGTTATTCAAAAAGGTCATAAGAAGTCATCTTTACAATTACTTTTAACAATAATTTTTTATTGTGAAACCTGTTAATTTTTAATATAAAATTGAAATCAAAGTTATCATAGGTTAATATTATTTTTATTTAAATTATTCTCTTTCAGTAATGATGATTGTTTAGTCTGCAAGAACATCAACGAAAATTGTTTTTTGCTTCATTTTTTTGTACAAATATTCACTGTGTTTGAAGAAATAAATAAATGTCAAGCACTTTTATGTGGCCCCATGTCAACACCCAATATACCTGAATCATCAAAAACAACAACTCCCGCTAAGACATCGGTTGTAACAGCTTCAAACACAACTAACTTAAAAGATCTTGATAGGAACACAATTTCAGTGGGCCTGGCAGCTGGAATTGCGGTGTTATCCTTTCTTGCAGCCATAGGCGTCTTGGCTATGGCAGCCTTATTTTGGAGGAGGTGTCATCACCCAAAGTCACCGTCATCAGACCAAATAAGTGAAACAACTCCCAACGTTGAAAGTAACGAGCAAGGCTTAAGCACATCACCATCAAATCAAACAAAAAATAATTATGATCATGTTGTAATCGATGATATTCAAAATACCCCGTACACACCTTTATCTTTGATGAGTAACGAACCAACTACTTTAGAATCTCACAACAAACAATCCCATGAACATAATGAGAGAAAAAATTGTCTAATTTTATTGAGCCACAACATCATGCAAAATCAGACTCCAATCGTCTACACGACAATAATGTTTCTTTACAGAACTCAACTCTTTCTGTAAAAGGAAATGTTAATATCGCTTATTTTGATGAAACTCAGAAGCCAGATAATGGTTCAGTTTACTTTGAATTGGAAAATATTAATGAACATGAAGACAGCGAAATAAGCAAATATAATGATACTGATATGTTGCTAAATTTACCAAATACTGGTAGTGTCATTTCATATCAACATGAGGAGAAAATCAAATCTGAAAGTATTGAGCAAATCCAAACAGAAATACCTGCTGCCAAAGCATCATTCCAACAGTGTTACGGTGATCCATCTACGTATTTTGAATTAGAAAAACATGACGTAATAGAGTCCCTCTCCATGTCAACAGATCAATATTCTAAACTAAGTATCCAGAGAGATCGACAGTGACTATAACCAGCTACCAAACTTGGATAACTCCTTTGTACATGAACATGAAAACACTTTGGATGCTATTGTCCCGGAGACAATTACAAGTACATCGAATTATTCATTAGCACAGATCCCAGCAATAATATCCGACAATATAGAATAGACACAAAAATTACATAAGCGCAGGATGCAATAATCTTCTGTATAGAGGGAGCGTCTGTAAAAGTTAAGATATAACGATTATTTGATCACTTTCAACAGAGTATATTTCTATTAAGATAACTTAATATCCACTAGGATTATAATTTTTGTTTCCAAATATCGTGTCATAATTATTTCAACTTTATGAACAAGAGAAATCCTCTTATACAATAATAGCTATTAAAAGATGAACAATATTTCATATTTTGCGGCAACAAAAGTTTTTTTTAAGTCAGCATCAATTAGACGTATATGAGAAAGAAAATGTATTCGACATGATTGGAATGTCGTTTAGATTTTCTCAGGTTCAATAAACATGTGTCTGATGTTTCTCAGCCCTTTTCCACATGACAGTTACGTTAATTCTCATTACCAGTTAGTTACATAAATTGAATTTTTATTAAACAATATCATTTTTTTTATTTACAAGATGTTTTTTTAAAAAGTGTTATATGTCTTAATTTTTTAATTTATTTTAAAAGGAGAATTTAAAAATTTCCGAACATGTTAAAATGTATTAATTTTTAAATAAATATTTTACTATATTACATTTTCCCACAACATTTCTTGTTTATTAGAAGATATTAACAATGGGTTGTTTCTCTCATTTGTAACTAAAAGTTAGTATACATTTATTTCCCATAAGAAGTTGTTGTTTTTTAATTAGCAATATGCCAGCCGACTTTCCGAATTTTTAGGGGTCATTACATGGTTCCATGTGATTCACTTGGGTTGTAAATGTATCTAGTCGAGATTCATCATTTTGGGTTAGTTGGATAATAGAGGAGCTATAAAGAGAGTGGGTTAGGGCGAAATCATTCACCCCGAAAGAGGGAGAGAGAGAGGGAGGGAGAGAAGGGAGAGAGAGACAAAAAAGAGACTGAGAAACATATATATATAGAGAGAGAGAGAGAGAGAGAGAGATAAGAAAGTAATCGTTTGAAAGACACGTAGAGAAGGCAGAGTCGCTGAGTGTTTATAATTAATACTTAGAGAGAAAAAAATGGCAATCGAGAAAATTTTGAAATAAAAGCTAGAAACCAAACGAGAGAGGGAAGATGGTGTGCACCAGTGTCACAAGTGTTACATTAACGACCTAATCAGGAATTGGTAGAGTCGACACATGTACACGACATATGGTGAAATCTAAATTAAAATATGTCTAACCTGGCATGTGACTGGATGGTAGCAGAAAGTTTTTAAAAAATATATAATTAAAAAACTCATACAGGAATTAATCGTCAAGGTTGAACACATACTCGAGACAACAGAATAAACGATATTAATGACTCCCATTTTAAAGGCTTTTCAGAATCCGCTCGGATAATATTAAACAACTTGGAAACTTTGAATTTAATCGAGAAATTATTTCAATTCAAAAGTCATGTTATTGTGTTTATGCTATAATATTAAAAAAAAAAAAACTATCCGATAACAAACACAGCTCCTCTATGTATTTCCACTGTACGTGACTTTTCCTACCCCGCCCACCTCTGTTTGATAATCCCAGGGGTTTATTTCTTTATATTAGAACATGGTTCGGCAAACCGGGTTATGTTATTCCAATTGGGGTAAAAAAGGAATATTTGAGATTAATTCAGTCTCATTGGGGACATAAAGTCCACTAGAATCTGCTAAATATCAAAATCTGTCATGTGAACGTGTACGCTTTGAAGATAACCTTTGTTGAACCGGTTCCTTCTGGAAAACGCATACTAGAAATGTGACTAAATCTTTGCTATTCAGCTTGATGAGACCACTGATACAATTAATAATGCGCTTGTATATTTTCACTACATAGGATTTCAAATAACTATTAAGGAAATGTAGTTAAGTGCTCCTCTTGAATTGCGATGCCATGGCAGTGATGACATCTTCAACGTTAATCAAAACTTTGATCAGTTTTGTTTAAAGAAGGAACTTTTATAGCTGTGTCTGTAACATGAACTTTAGCTATGTTGTGACGTTTAAATTGTTTTAGGCCCTTGCAAGAGAGAGGAATTCTTAGATTGAAGTTAATTACTGTATGATCCATTGTCAAGCTCTGCTTGCGAAATAATTTGAGCCCGAACTTGATGTTGTCATACGTGATGTTAACCAGATCATATAAATCATAAAAGATCATGAAATGAAAACTAGACTTTTCGTGATTTGTGTCAAAGATAGTGAGGCTGAATATATGGAATAGTTTATCACACCGAGGTACGGTAGCTTTCATTAGATAATGCTCTGTACATAGAAGGCTCTTAAAACGGAACTTGAAACATTTCTGGCTGATCACAACATGCTATACATCAGCAGTCTACGAACTTTTTATTTTTGAGCATGTGAATTGGTTAAACAAAGAATTGCAGGAAAATATATTAGTATAATATACCTCAGAGAAAAGATTGTAACATTTGGATCAAAGCTTTCATATTGAAAAAACATGCGGAATGAAACAAGTTAGCAGCATTTCAAAATTGGCCTTCTACTGTGATGATTGTTGGAATATTACTTTTGACCATATCAAGGATATAGAAATTAGGCATCTTACCATGCTCAAAAAGCGGATCACTATTTACTTTTCAGTTTTTGATTCTCATAATGTTAGTTGCATTGTAGATCCTTTCGATATGACATTACGAAATAGATGAGCCCCAAGAGTTGTCAAAACAGATCTGACATATTTTAGTATGTCAAATTATATAAAGGCTTTCAAAATTATGCATAGGGAGGCCACCCAAACTTATCTTTTTCAACAAGGATTTTCCACTTTAGTAAACAAAAAACATATCTGTGAAATACATTGAGCCTTAAGGCAACATTAAACTTGAACTGGCATTAAAAGCACTTATTTCGATGGAATTGTGTAGAAAATGAAGCAATATTTTCTCACACATAAGTCAACAGTAAAGCGATATAAAGAAGACACCTCCGTGTTTTACAATAACAGTTGTTGGTATTCATTTATATTAAATTTATAATTTTAGTTCTTTTATGTTTAAAGTTATTTTTGGTTTATCCGACGTTACCACGTTGCCTGATTTATTGTTATATCTAGAATCTAGATTGACGTTAGGCCTACAATCGGTACATCCATTATACTCGACCGTAAACTTTAATATTCGTATCTGATAAATTCGCAGTGAATTATGGATCTTCCGAATCATTTTGAGTTCAAATATCTACAGAAAAGTCCTCTTCAGATTCATTTTAGACACTTTTCAGGCTTCTAAAATTTGCCAGATTCATTTTCGACTAGGGCTTATCCCAAAACCCTTGAATTTAAAAAACAAAGATGGTAGGGGGTTGGAGGTTACAAAGCTCACCCAAACCTTCGATTAACGTAGACAGGGCAAGAACTTTAATATTTTAGGGAAAGAGGACAAGAAGAAAAAGTTCACCGAATCATGTATTGGACCAATGCTAGGTTTATACATGTTAATTATTGTTGTCGAGCAATCAATTGAAGGCTTGTATTATAAAAGGGGAACACAGAGGTAGCTTACTGATTGGATCAGGAAAAGTGATGAAGCTTGATTATGAAAACCATGAAAGGAGAATCGTGATGAACTACACCAGACAGAAGGACAGAATATTTGTAGATTTATTTTATTTGATCTTGCTTTGTGATTACAAATAGTTTGCGATTAGAACTGGGGAAATATTACATTTGAATGATTAAGAGCTTTAGGAATGTGAAACCAAATATTATGCCCGAACAAGGAAGTAATATACCTTAAGGATTATAAATTCCCCCAACTTGACTAAAAATAGTGTTAAAATTTTTTATAGTAGAAGCAATTCATTTATAATATCAGATAATAGACAAACAGACCAGAAATATTAGATAATTAGATGGATTGGATTTGAAAATAGATATAGATAAACGGATGAGGAAATAAGCAAAAAAAATACCTACATGGAAATAGACAAGATAGACTGACATATCGACATAAAGAAAGACAGTGAGAGAGACATAAAAACAGACAGATAGATATACAGACAGACAGGCAGACATATAGATAGATAGATAGATAGATAGATAGATAGATAGATAGATAGATAGATAGATAGATAGATAGATAGATAGATAGATAGATGGATGGATGGATGGATGGATGGATGGATGGATGGATGGATGGATGGATGGATGGATGGATGGATGGATGGATGGATAGATAGATGTGTTCACACTGAACCTGGCCTTAATATTGGCCCAAACCAGCAAGAGCTAAAAAGGTAATGATTGCCTGTGACGCAGTTTTTTTTTTAGTTTCACGAAAATCCGATTCGTTTAATTATTCGCCATTTTTTTTCTTTTATCCTGTGGCTTGTGTATTTCTTCCGTCTCCAATCTGTGGTATGTGGTGACTGCCGACAGAGGTGTTATTTCCTTGGTTGTAATGTTGAATTCTGAATTTATTATTTGTTTAGGTTGTTTGTCCTATTATAAGTGTTTATGCAATTTTATGATATTGATATGTTGTTGAAACTTAATTCTGCCAATAATATATTTTAATGAATTTATTTCAAAAGAGGTGTTCCTTGTTTTGTTTTATAAAAATCTGAAACAATTTCTAAAGACACTGAAAAAATTAGTTTGATTCTTTATTATGGATAAAATTCTGGTTTCAGAGAGACTTTAAGTATGAGAAATTAACAAATCAATTTACTGACAGGTTATTTTGAATACTTGTCGGTGCTACAAAGTTTAAAGTCATTTAGAATAACTCTACATAAGCTTGTGTTTAACTTCCGTCTAGTACATATTACATATTAATACACTAGATTGTGCCAGGCGCCGTGGCGCCTGCGGCGCCCCCTTTTTTGGGCGCCTACGGCGCCAACCTTTTTTTAAAAGACCAACTAACTTGTCCTTTTTTGATAAATACGAATTATTAAACTTTATGAAATGTACGCAAAGTATTTATTTAATAATAATAATAGGGGTTGTATTTTGCGCACCGAATTTTGCGCACCGATGCACACCAAACAATGACGTCATCCTATTAAATATTTTTACAGTGCTCATCAAAACACGATTTTTCAACTAAACTAACTGCTGTAGACTGTGGTACATCTCTTGAGCGTTACGTTACAAACATACCCACACCACTGGGCTATTATATATATAATTATTATAAATCAACATTATTTCTAGGGCTGTTATCGATATAATTGAAATGTAATCTTAAACTTTTGAAAAATTACCGAATAATTAATCGATTAATTCTTATTAAAGCTAAAATAAGTTGTATGACGTCATCAAAAAATAATTAAATATAAGTAGTTCAACAATATGTCAATGTATTAAATTGTGTTATGTTAATTAAGTAAAAACAATATGTAATTTGTTATATCATTTTCTTTATCAAAACAGCTTATTTTAAAGTTTAGTTTTTTTAATGGAGAATTTTTACGTAAATAAAACAAACTATTATTAATTATTAATAATTAATTATTTATAAATTAATCGCAAAAATTGTTTAAAACATTTACCTTTATTTAATCGCAATTTTATGGATTAAAATAATTTTAATCGATAAAAAATTGTAACGATAAATCGAGAAATTAATCAATAATTTCCGCAGCCCTAATTATTGCATATTGTTGTTGAGTCCAAGATTTCATAATTAGAAAGAACCATCCATTTGCATTTTAAGTGCGCCTTATCAGATGTTTTGTTGATTAGTTAGTTATGACTTGTGTCTATCTTTTATTATAATCAGTTTTATTGCCTTATGAGTACCAATTTATATTTTAAATAATTAATATTTAAAGAAATTAAAAATAACATAAAATATATAAACATGTCTTTTTTTTTTTAAAAAAGAGAAAAAATACAGATGGCTCATGTTCAAGTATTCCTGATTTTGGTGATTACACAAATTGTCTTTGCGGAGACTACGTGTGATCTGTGTAAAAACAAAAATGTCCTTCTTAACTGCACTGGAGATGAAAGTTTATCTGACAGGAGCGTAGTCTTTATATTGCTGAACTGCACTTGTGATGCAAGTTCATGTGAATACCATGATGATGAATCCATGTTTTCAATAAACATTACTAATTATGAGTATGTGGTGAATATAATTATTTATTACTAAATTAGTTTACATACATTTAAATCTTAAAATGCAATAAAAAATATTTAACACTTAGAAGGCTCAAAAAACAAAATAATTTTAAAAAATAAACAAATAAAAAAATTTTGTGAATAAAGTTTTTAAATTATGGAATTTATACTTAACTTTCAGTAAATGAACACAAAAAGCATGCAATAACTTTTTAGACAAAATAAAGTCTAACCAATTAATTAAATACAATTTTTTACTTTGACTTAATCACAGTCTTTTTTCCTGTGTATACAATTATTCAAAAATTTAAATTATAGATCTACCTCATATTAATAGACAAAGACTGCATGAATGACACATTTCATTGCATAAGCCGTTTAAATTTCTAGAAACAAATAGTACGTTATAAATTTCATAAAAATAAATAAACATATTGATATAAATGCTAGCTAATGTGTGCCAAAGGTTATATTTATTTAATTTTTTTAATAATGTAATTCAAAATTTGTTAAATTTGCTAAAATATTAACAAATCAAGTTTAGTTACGAATGGTTTAAAAATTCAATTATTTTTAATAGTGTATAATTCCATCTAATATTAATTAATTTTTTTTTTCGTTCAATATAATAGGAATTCATTAGCAAGTGTTTTTTTACAAATGTCATCTGATTGCAAAACATGTGATACGTGTTTTACTGATCTGAGAATATTAACAGTAAATGGTTCTGAAGGATTCACTTGCAATTTTACTACAAACGCAAGAATTGATTATATTGCACCATCAAATCCATCATTCATAACAGCATTAAAGTGCATTTTCTATCATTTAATTTCAACAATTGTAGACTCGCCAAAATCATGTGAAACATCTCCCCAAAAAAATTCAGCGACAACTTCAGTCAAACATTCAGGAACAACTTCACATACAACTTCAATGAGATCTTCAGGAACTACTTCGCATGTAACTTCAGTAATATCTTCAGTAAGAACTTCAGGAACAACTTCAGTAAGAACTTCAGGAACAACTTCAGTAAGAACTTCAGGAAAACTTCAGGAACAACTTCAGTAAGAACTTCAGGAACAACTTCAGTAAGAACTTCAGGAACAACTTCAGTAAGAACTTCAGGAACAACCCCACAAGCAACTTTCACAACCACTATCATTTATGCTCTTGAAAATAGCACAATTTCTATCGGTCTTACAGTGGGCCTTGTGGTGCTGTCTATTTTGGTAGCTGTAGGTGTTCTAACTGTAGGTGTCTTATTGTGGAGGAGATGCCATCACTCAAAATCACCCTCATCAGAACAAAAAAGGGGAACAACTCACAGCTTCGACAATGAAGAGCGTGGCTCAAACATATCACCATCACATCAAGTAAAAAATAACTATGATCAAATTGTAATGGATGATATTCAGAATACCCCATACACACCTTTATCTTTGAAGATTAACGAACCCGATGCTAGCGTATGTCACAACAGACTATCCGATGAATACACTGATATAAGGAACATATTGCCAAATTGCAGCCAAGGCTCAAATGAAGCTAAAAATAACATAAACTCGCAAATGAAAACAACTGCCGACACCACAACATTTCAACAATGTTACGGTGAGCCATCTACGTATTTTGAATTAGAAAAACATGAGGAGATTGACGAAACAGAGTCCTTTTCCATGTCACCAGATCAATATTCTAAACTGAGAGAAGTATCCAGAGACATTCACGGCGTCTATAACCAGATATCACTAATTGATAAGTCCGTTCTACATGGACATGAAAACACTTCGGGTGCTATTGTCCCGGAGACAATATCAAAATTATCAAATTATTCCTTGGCACAGATCCCAGAAACAAATTCAGACAATTCAGTGAGTGCTGACTCCTTTTCCACTAACGAGGAAATTTCTATGAAGATAATTTAATATCCAGAAGAACTCGACTTTGTTTGCAAACATCCTGGCATATTTTTCAAACTATATCATTCAGAGGTTTTCTTTTCTACAAAATGAGTTATTAAGAAATGAAGAATATCTCATATTTTGAGGTGAAAAACAATGTTGAAGTCAACTTGAATTAGACAAAGAGAACAAAGTGGTTGTTTTGAGTGAATGTGAGGGAACTCGATAACATAGGATTTGGATGAATTGCGGCAGAAAGCCCGAACGTTTGTTTGTTGGTTTTTTTATTTATCTGGTTTTAAATGTTTACTGGGTTAAAACTTGTTTTAAATTACATCTTGGAAAACTATGACTGCATAAATTAATAAGAGTGTGTGAAATTCAAAAGCCAACGTTACGCCCAAAACAAAGAAGTGACATACCTGAGTAGAAGCTGTTAAAATGTCTCCTTCTCGACTTACATGTTGCAAGATTTTATAGAGGAATCAATGCATAAATAACATAACGTAAAATGAAACGAATAAACAAACGAGAGGAAAGACATTGTTACATAATTAGATAGATTAGAATAGATAAATAGGTATAGATGTAAAAAGATATAGGGATAGATGGACGGATGGATTTGTAGATGGATGGACATAGGGATGGATGGAAGGATGGAAAAACGGATGGAAGAATGGATGTATGGATAGGTGGATGGACAGATGGATGGATGGATCAAAATTTTAAACACTTTGTGTGATGTATAAATTCTTCTCCTGCGAATTTTTAAAAAAAATTATTATTTGGTTTCTTTTACTTCTAAATAATAATTATTGTTATTGTATTTTTTTTTTTTTTGGAAATCCATTTTTGTAAAGCTTCAACTCAGAGAATGAATCAAAGTTTTGTCCATCAGATGAATGTAATAACTTCAGAAACTAAATCTTCAATTAGTTTTTCCCATTAGTAATTATTCCTTTTTGAAATAGTATTCTATTTAACTAGTAGGGGCGGTTAAATTTGCAGAAGTTCCTCACCGCAGAACACAACGCAACGCCGTTGTGCCTACGTTCATTTGTTGTTTGTGTAAAAGTGGACGCGCTTTTATTTGTTGGCTTTCAAAAGGGGGCACAGGACGTGATTGTCACATTGGTTTCCACAGACCATAACGGAGAAGATCGTGATTGTCTGTGACACAGTTTTATATTTAGCAGGAAAAAAATCCCAGTTATTATAAATAATATCATTGACAAAGCTTTTATTCCGAGCCAAGTATTTCACCTGTCAAAAGCTTCTCGACGACTGCTAAGACTGTGTTACATGTATGGCAAGTAAAATATTAAAATCTTTTAAAATACTGATATAACTGACTACCTGATTATGCTTTTACATCCATTCTTTCGTTTTTTATGTTTATCAATAACAAATTGATAGCCGAAATAAATAATCTTAAAAGATTATTATCAATCGGAATGGAATTTATAAATGTAATCTTTGATTTCCTACAAATTTTTTTTTTTTTTAAAATCCCCTCATAAATATTTACAAAATTTTAGCTCTCTTTTTTATTGTTAAAACTTTATGATATAAATAAATATAAATAGTAACCTTAACAATAAATTATGATCACTGACAGTGATAAAAGCTAAATAACTAGTATTGAGGGAAACTTTCAGTATCACACTTTAGAAAAACAAATGTTGAAACATTCTTTTAAAGTTTTAATAATCACAATATTCAAGTGAAGTGAAAAGAGTCAAAATCAACTATTAACTGCGAAAAATATTTTTGAATACTTTTTATTGTGTTGTTTAAAATGGACATTCGAAATACAATCAAAATATGTATTTTGCATAAATTTTTAACGCAATTTCCCTTGGGAATTATGTTTATAGGTTCGAAATGTCTTTCCAGTTCTTTTAAGCTTTGAAAAGCATCTCCTCCTGAACCATACCAGATAGAGGGTTTGGGTCTTTTGCAAATATGTTAAGAAGGTTCCGAGGATGTGCATGGGTCAAAACAATTACCCAGAAGATTTACTGGATTTTTTGTAAAAAGGACCCGAAAAATATCAGCAATTTGTCAATTTTTCGCCAACCATAACATCTATCCAACTTAATTTTTAAAAACGCCAAATCTTATATTAGATACACTGACGCTTTTTATGCAGAAGATAATTGCGTCCACAAACCATGACAGATGATCTGTTGGTAAGTGATGTTGCGGTCACAGACCACGGCTATAAGGGTTCCACGCATTACCCAGCCGCGTAACTATTGTCTAGTTAGGTACCTCTTCAGAGCTGGGTGACTTGGGGACTCTTTAGGCCTGGGAAAAAATCCTCACCTTGGATTCGAACTCGTGACCATCGGTACGCCAGTCGAACGTGCTACCACTCGACCACCGCGTCGAAATGGTAGCTAGTAATATTTAAAACATTTTTGGAGAATGAATTTTTTGAAAAATCTATTTTCATTCCACTCCTGTAATTTTAGCAGCAAGTTGTAGATCTAGATAGAAATTGTTTTGTTTAGTTTCAAATTTATTGATTTGAAATTACTTTTAATGCGAATCTAGAAGGATTGTAATGGGGTTTTCCCGCTTTGTGAATGCTTATGTTAGATTGTTGCGCGGTGCTCATTACATTGCTACATTCTTTGTGTAATGTAGCATGAGAGGATATGACGTCATATCATGTTAAGTTTCAGAAAATAATTCTTTTATTTACTTTTAATGTAATATAGAATGATTTCTTTTGAATAAAAATCAGAAAATTCCTTATTTGTTTGATATGTGTTTAAATACTTATTCGAGTTTTTATTACTTGTTTTTTTTTTTTGTTTTTTTTTTTCAAATGTTGCTAAATATTGTATTATCTCGAAACGGTAATCATGACACATGCTTTCCAATGCTGGGGCCATATAGGAAATACTTTACATTTAGTCCAAAATTACTTTTGCCGCGATTTTTTCTTGCATTTGTCACACACTTTTCACATTTCTTTTGTTTTCCCATCTTACAGCGTTAATGTAGTGACCAATTCAGACGTAATGTTTATTATAAGAACACGGCTCTTTGCTTGTTGAGAGAAAAAATGTCCTACCAGCCTATTTTTGTATCAGACAATGACGCAAAAAGAGTTATATTTGTCCTATGCATTAGATCTTCGGTAACTTAAAAGAAATATTGAACAATTTGCAAGGCAATATAGTGCATTTAACAATGCTTCATCAATAGATAAAGGTTGTCATTGCCAGGGTGGCTTTGAAGATAAGCATCTACTCCTCTATAAATGCCTTAAAATGATCGCTTCTCCTAATGACTCTATCAACCAAAATTAATCTCCTGGCCTATCCGCGCGGCTTCAGACAGAATACGATAGACTATGTTTCTACAAATAGGTGACGAGATGAAGGTCGTCAACTGGTTACTCAAAGCCAGAAGCTTCTGGTAGATGAGACTATTAAACGATAGCAGTTGCTCATCTAGGAGAGGGAAACTCCAACCCTTAACCCCTGCCTCCTTGTGGCTTCCACATGGGGAAGGCTAGGGGAGTAAACGCCGACAGAAAATAAGGAAATAGAGCTTTTAAGCTTGTCTGTTTTTAGAATCAATTGCATTTCGGCAGGTACTAAGACCCACATTGGGCCCAATCGTAGTCTTGGATCTGCTGTTTATTCCGTACTACTCCGCCCAGGCTTTATACTGGCTTTGTCCTAAAGAGGACTCTCCAGAATCTCTTAAAGGTGCCATAGATCAATGGCATTGTTACATAAAGGGAAATATTCCTTTTTTCGCCTGACTTTGAGCATTTTAATCCATCTTATCAACCCCACCCATGTGTCTGTTATATTATGCATTCAATTTGGGTTCGTGGACTAGAATTTCTTTACTGATTCTCCTGCTTCATTGCTTTACATGTGACATAGGATAAATGGGTTGATGGTCGTTTAGAAGTTTTACACAGCTGTTGTTATTCCAAATCAAAACAATTTTGTCCTCACACTCTTCTTTGTCTGATACATTATAAACTCGTTCTGGAGGAAGTTCTACAATACTTTTAGGGCCACTGTCATCATCGTCATCAGAACTGAGAAATGCATCGTCATTTATAATATCATCGAGAAAGAGCCCTATGTCCTGCCGTTTCATGGAAAAAGCAAGTGTTATGTGTGTAGAAAAATTCTAGTCAGTATCAGATGTGAACTGTGAACCCCAAATGGGAATTGAGATATTTGAGTCTATTGTACTTGCCAAACTTATACAATTCATTAAAAATGTGAATACAGTACTAAACATCGACTAATTATTACAACCAACTCATCCGGCATCCTTCCGTCTCGCGAGACGATGGTGCATCACCGTAGGGTTGGGTTGCATTTCCTCGAGTGACTGTGCAGTCCTATCCTTGAGTGACAGTCTTTGCCACAGTTTTTACAACCAACTACCACGTATGAAAAAGATCCTCTTGAATAAACAATTGTTCTGAATTAAACACAGGCGATTCACTAAAACTAAACTAGTTGAAATAAGAATAAAGATTTTTCGTGGGCACCTATCCAGGTGCACGAGCAAAATTACCATGCACGGCACCAATATAGCCCTGGTAATTCAAATGAATTACAATGTTTCTTAATTTGGTAACAAGTGTCGCCACTAGACCATACGTATGCAATAAATATCCAGATTTTAAAACAACACTTTACATAGATAATTTAATTAATAATAAATATATAAACGAAAGGAAAGACAGACGGGCGGACGGAATAATGGATGGACAGGTTGTTGGGTGGGTGCTTGAGAGTTTGGGTGGTTCATTGGCGTAACTAGAACATTTGCCACCCGAGACGGTCTCCTATTTTCTGCACATATTAGGCGCCGTAAGCTTAGGGTAGTCATACATTTGTGACGACGTGTGACGAAGGGGAAAATGTGTGTAAGAAATGTGATGTAACGAAAAAAGACGCAACTTTAAATAACATTTCCACATAAATATTTGACTGATGATACTTCATTTTATGATGTTTTTGTTAAACGTGTCTTACGATATTAGAGGGCTGCCTAACATTAAAAATATGCTTAAATGACAAAAATTGATTTGAAACATGGTCATTTTCAAAAACAAAATACGGCTTTTATGGTGGATGGGGAGATAAAGCCTGATGACGTCATATTAAAGAATGGGTGTACAATTTTGTGACGTTTTTTGAAAAATCAACTAAAATTGCCCTTGTAACTTGTTGTTGTGAGTTGCGCACGGTGGTATGTTTGATGTTTGCTTTTGTGGTATTAAAAGTTAGTGGTGCGAAAGCGTGCAAAGTGATTGTGTTGTTGACGTCGTTGATAGATGGGTAGAAAGGGAAGAGAATTTTTTGGGTGTGTTCGTTGTTGTTGCAAGTAGGAAACTCCATTAAATTTTGTTGTCTTTCTAGCAGTGCCTTTATTTCTGTGTAATGGTAAATGTATGAATCTAGGAGCAAGCAGTCAAAATATAAGTTTTAGGGACGCTTGTGACAGTCATTAATGGACGGCAACTTAATTGTTTATATGATGGTTTTTATCAAATAGTATATATAAATAAATAATTTTAATTGAAACGAATTAAAGGCGATGAATACGTTTAACATTGCATGCAACATTTATGTAAACACTAAAAAAACAAGACGCATAAGATGTTATACCAATCAATACACATTTATAAATATAAACCATGACCTCTTTAAAGGCTACAAAAAAATTACCCAGGTTCTAGCCCCCACGCCACATGAAAGAAAACATATTCAAATGTACACCCAAAAACATTACCAATCAGGGGCCGTCAATATAGTATATCATACTTAACTATTTTTACCTCCCCTTCATCCCCCCAGTCACAAACCGACACAAATATCGGACCCATCCCCCCCCCCCTAAAATACGTCACACTTTCGAAAAAAATAACAATTTATAGTATCAAAATAATTTAAATTAAATATAAAACACCGTAAAGTCAAACATGGTCGGACAGCACCCTCCTCCCTGTCACACTTGCTTTCACCCCCTCAACCCTTGGGAGCGTGACGTATTTTATGGAAGGCCCTAACTTTTCTTTTATTTTGAACATTTTTTTTTTTTTTTAAATAATATTTTTTCAAACAAGGATATTGTGTGCATTCGTAAGCACACATATTTATACATTTATATTCCTAACTTTAATAATAGAAAAATCGTGTTTTATACTATTAAAAATTTACTATCTTGTTTTATGGACAATATTGCAAGATTTTGTTGTCTTAAATCGCTCATTGTGGAATAAAGATAATTTTTTATCAACTTCAGTTTGAAGAAGCTCCTTTCACACTAGCTACGCTCATAGCAATTTGTGGAAAAATCATAGTAAATTTCAATATTGAGTACTGACTTTGCAACCTATACTCTTGAATAAATTTTAATAGATATAAGGGGAAATTTTCCTCCGTAGTCCTAACATACTGCCTTTTCTTGTAGTGTAGGTACAACCATAAAAATCAAGATCCTTTTTCTATCAATATTGATTCGTTCTTTATCAATGTCATTAAAAAATTATTTGATGTTCAAATGCTTCATTTAGTAGGTTACATGGTATTATACATGAATATTTTCTTTCAAGGACATGCTTTCCATTCAAGCGTTGTTTTATTTTCTTATAGGATTCTTTCTCTCTGTTAAAAAAAAACACCTCTCATTGTGCTTCTTATTCTAAAGAAAGAACCACGTCGTCTTAATTTTCCGCACTCATATTTTTTTTCTTCTAGCTCCGCCATCAGTTGATAACTCCAACTCTTCACAAATAGTTTGCCTGACAAGTTATTAAAAACGTGGTAAAAATGACGGGTTCCAATAAATTGAGATAACATAGAAAAGAAAAAAGATTGCATTGAATTGACTAAAACTCCAGCATATGATGTCGCTTCACTTGTTTACTTCTACAGAAGTCGATTTATCAAAGACGATTGAAATTTTAAAGTAGGTCTTTTTAAAAATGATCTATATCTTTTGTAGTGTTTATGAACGGAGAAATTTTTATATTTTTATTTTAATTTCATAAATTTTAATAATTTTTAATAAAATAGACCAATTCAAATTATAATACACATTACTCAAATATTAGCTTCTCAATTGTTTTCTGTCNTTTTCTGTCATTCCCCCCCCCCCACCCCCCGACCGTGAATAATATCATTTATCTATAAAATTGTTATAAATACACCTCTGATGAGATCAAACGAAAATCTTTGACGGGCTCGCCCCACTATTTCCGAAACACTGCTTTCATTTGACAGGCGTATTTTTTTTTAATGAATAACCGTATTCTAATGCAATAAAAACCAAACAAATATAATTTTTAAATAACTTATGTTACAATAATTTTCTGAAAATTGAAACAATATTATAATGTACTACTTGAAAGTTAAACACAATATTTAAACCACCACAGCCATAGTATTTCGTAATTTCATGCAAAAGCAGTCGTGACGATATTAATAATTATTTGGCCCAACAGTGATGGAATGTGGGGGGGGGGGCTGTTTTCCTCTAACGTATAACGATAAGTTTGACAAAGAAAGAGATACCTCGTTTTTAAAGCGATATTACATTTTTGAACGGTTTTAGATATAACATCCACTATGTAATCAAACTTGTTGTGCGAATCCGTTAATTAACACTAGAAATTTCGAATATTTTTTTGTTTCATGTTGGTTTTCCTCCTTTCAACGAAAATGGGCGGTTATCCAAAATGATTGTACATTTCAAATGTTCATAAATGTCTCGAATGACAAGAGCGCTCGGCTGGCATACCGATGATCACACGGGTCGGAATCCATGTGAAGGCACGGATTTATTCCCGGGGGCTTGGGTTTCACTGAGTCCACCCAGCTACGAATGGGTACCTAATACTCGTTAGGGAAATAATTACGGCTGTGGAATGCTTGGAACACTTATAGCCACGGTCTGTGAACGCTGCATCGCTTGCCAACAGACTGGAAGGGTCTTTAAACGCATTAATCTTCTGTATAGAAGGAGAGTCGTTATAGTAAAGAGAATATAAGAAATGCTATCCTCTAAATGTGCGACGCCTTGGGCAGACCACCCTAGCTATGTCACTGTGTTGGTTGGATGGTAGTGTTTGGCGTTCGGGGTTGGTGGACGGATGGAAAAATTGATTAAATAGTCTTACTCCCCTATTTTTTTTTTAGTTTTTTTAAAAATTAAAATCAAATATGTGAAACAATTTCAGCATCGATTATTTTAATTTTAAACTAATTTACTTATTAGAAATAAATAGTTATAAAACAATGTCTTTTTTATAACAAAGGAAGATGGCGATAATTCAACTATTGGTAATTGGCCTAATTAGCTTCATTCCCATGTGCGAATCCACATGTAAACTGTGTTCCTTTGAGGAAAGGCCTGCACTTGGAACTAAGAGCAATGCAGAAAACTGCAAATGTAAAGAAGATGATTGTCGTAATTGTGAAGTTAATCAAATTATCATATTTACAACGTAAGTGCTTAGAAGTCCTAAAATCAACTTATCCATTTGGAGACATTTAAAATACAGCTAAATTAATAGAAAACAATAGGAATGATACAAAAATGAAATAATGAATTTTTTTACTAAACTATTAGAAGCATCTTTCTTTGCAATTACGTTTAAAATGTTTTTTTTTATTATTGAGTTACTTAAATTATAATCTAGAAATTAATATAAGTGGTGCATACACAATTTTATGAATTATTTTTTTTGTATCAGATTATCTCCACAGCAATGTTCAGATGTCAAGGACTACAAAGAATTGTGTATTAAATTGACGTCTTCTCGAAATATTGATTGTATAGAATTGAAGAAGAATTTAACATCTAGTTGCAACACTCTGTCATTAACAACTGTAACAACTCCAACCACCTATAACTCAAAAGATGTTGAAAATAACAAAATTTCAGTCGGCCTTGCTGTCGGACTCGCGGTACTGTCCCTTCTGGCAGCTGTAGGTGTTGTAACTGTAGGCGTTTTATTGTGGAGGAGATGCCATCCATCAAAGTCACAGTCATCAGAACAAATAAGTGGAACAACTCCAAGCGTTGACAGTAACGAGCGGGGCTTGAACATACCACCATCACATGAAATAAAAAATAACTATGATCAAATTTTGATCGATGATATCCAGAACACCCCATATACACCTTTGTCTTTAGAGAGTATCGAACCTGCTGGTACAGCAAAATCAGGTTCCACTCATTTACAGGACAACAATGTCTCTTTAAAAAGTGGTAACTCAGCTCTTGGTCAGATAGGTAATGCTAATGTCGCTTATTTTGATAAAACTCAGAAGCCAGATAACGGTTCAATTTACTTTGAATCGGACAATACTGATGAACATGAAGAGGAAGACTTAAGTAAATATAGCGATACTAATATGTTGCTAAATTTACGAAAGGACGCTAGTGTCTTTTCAACTATAAATTCAGAAAAGATAGAAGCTGAAAGTAATATTCCAGTCCCGAAAAAAACTACTGATGTCAACTCATCCTTTCAGCAATGTTACGGTGACCCATCTACGTATTTTGAATTAGAAAAACATGACGAGATTGATGACACAGAGGCGCTTTCCATGTCAACCGATCAATATTCAAAACTGAGAGAAGTATCCAGAGAGATCGACAGTGACTATAACCAACTACCTCACGTGGATATCTCCTGTTTAAATGAACATGAAAACACTTCGGATACTACTGTCACGGAGACAATTACAAGTTCATCAAATTATTCATTGGCACAGATCCCAGAAACAAATTCAGACAATTTAACAAGTAGTGTCTGGCTTCCCACTAACGAGGATGATTCGTCAACAAACATTAAGTAACCACTATACCTCGATTTTGTTTCCAAACATCTTGTCCTTTTTAATCTATATAACCAATGAGCATTTTTTTAAACAATTAGATCTATTAAAAATAAAAAGTATCTCGCATTTTTAGGAGAAAAAAAAGTGTGTGGTGGAGGATTTTGGAGTCAACATAAATTTAACAAATAAAATAAGTCGTATGCATTGGACATGCTGGACTGTCAGTTCGACTCGTTCAAGGTCAATAAACTTATGCTTTTCAACCCTCAGAACATGACAATGACATTAATCCAATTATCAAAAAGTTACGCAAAGTAAATGTGTCTAAATATTGTGAATTTAGTTTACAAGATGAGTAAGATTTAGTTGTTGTTATATGTCTTGATGTTTTACTTTGTTCATCACCTAAATATTCGCTAATGATTTGCTTGCTTACAATTGATTTTTATGATATTTTTTTTATGTAATTGTTTAATTTTATTAATGTTTGAATAATATTTGTGAGATGTTCAATAAATTTTAAATATATTGAGTATTGTGCAAGTAATAGAGTATTTACATTGCATCTTAACAGAGTAAATAAAATCGATTGGTGAATTTAAGAGAAGAAATTGAATATTAATTAGTCATTACACAGATAAATTGCACAGCAAGGAGACATATTTAAATTTCTTTGTACAAACTTATAGTGTTCAGAAAAGATGCTTTGAAATTAAGATATCTTGTATTAAATGAAGATTTTCAGATCTCCCATTGATTTCAAGAACATCTTCTCTAGTTTAACGTTGTATCATAAAACTACTGCACTATTTGTGCGTCATTAGAAAAAAAATTGTTCAAGTCTTGTTAGATTTTATTATGGTAACCGTTTTCTTTAAACGTGTGTAAAAACACTAAAATTATAATCAAAATTTAAAAAATTTTCATGTTTATATATTTTGCAAAAAAAAAAAAGGTAATGTCTAAAACCACTATCTGCAATGAAAAAAATTCAAATATATTCTTTGAAAACTAGAAATTACAGTAACATAACACAGATTCTAAATGATTGTTGATGCCTTTATGAATTACATAACTTTATCAAGCTATTAGCTTTTAGATGAAGCTGTTTATATAGCAAATTAGCTTCAGATAAAGAATTTTTGTACATATATATTTGCATTTTTAATACAAAATAATCTGAGTTGTAAATAAAAAGTTTCTTTGCCGGACAGTTTGAAAATGTTTTATGTTCAAATTGTATATCTCTATGATACATGTCTTATATTCATTTTACATAATACATATGTTTGTAAATTAGGATATTATCAGGTAGCGATGCTATAATTTTTATGTCTCCTATGAGTAATACTCACAACAAATACTAGTTACCTTTGTGTACTAGTTTAAATTATCAAACATAATATTTTTTAAAATATGTATTTGCCAAACTAACACAAACAGACAGCTAATTGGTAATTTAAAAGTCCAGAGATTAAGATGAGAGTCATGTGTACATCAAGTAATAGTAAAGAACATTTCTGCAAGCATTACCAAAACTAGTTCCGACTCAAGAAGAAATTTTCTGTTTGGAAGACTAACTTTATTTTTAAAATATTATTTCAGTAACAACTTGAACATAAACAACAAAAATAAAATAAATTTCGTTTAAATTACTTTGTTTGTTTGTTTGTTTGTTTGTTTGTTTGCTTGTTTGTTTGTTTGTTTTTTTGTTTGTTTTTTTAAATAGAATTTCGAATACATGCTTTAGTTTATTTTTAGATTTTTTAATTTAACAGACTTCGTTGGAAATAAGGCAGTTAACTCAATGCAGACTATCAACAATGTTTTCTTTTGTACTCTAGCGTATGAGAACCGAAAAAGTTATTTGAATTACTTTCAAGAGAGATTACAAATATTTATACAAAACAAAAATAATTTTAGTAAGGAGCGTTTAAAAATAGAAATGACCGCACATGTAATCAGAAATTAATACCAGTTGGTTACTACCATCGTAATTAGTATATAGATCTACCAGCAATGAAACAAATTATTTCTCTTTTGCGAGCTCACACCAAGGCAAGAGGAAGTACACACCCTTCGCGGGTTTGCGGTTATATCGACAACTTTACCCCCCCCCCCCCTGATAAACTATATAAGTTTCATGAATCTGTTGGCCGAAAATTCACGTTTCAGAACAATATCTTATTTAGAAATTCAAAATTAAAGAAAATCAAAGCACATCACAATTCATCTATACGGAGAAAAAAAGTAGAAATGACGTACACTTTACCAATAATTCATATTTATTATGTGAGCAAAATATAACGATTCATCTCTAGTCTACTTCAAAACAATTTGTAACGATTTTGCCATAAAGTTCGATCGACCTTATGAAAATAGAATTAATCGACAGCAAAGAAAGTTAATAAAGTCTTAATAATTTTATCAAGCTCTAAACAAAATATATATTTATCGCGTTGTCATTTTATCAACATTTTAAAAAAAAAAAAAGATAAAATATTTTCTAGTCATTATAATAATAACACGTGCTGGCATATCGTGCTATGCCTAACATAGCCCCTAAAGCACTTGTTATACAAGTATACCACAATTTTATTGCAAACATCGTAACAAAATTTAATAAGATACAATTGTAATATTAATACCATATGACTATCAATCGTACCATAAATTAAAATGAATAATTTTAATAAACTTAACTGAATACGAAAATTTGGACTTTATGATTTAGATATTAAAAATTAATATATTTTAATGAATTGAACAGTTATAAATTATTTGAGAACCATTGGGTGTAGAAACAAGGCAGCCATCGTTATCATAACAAGCTCTCTCTAATAGAGATAAAACATTGGTAAAGTAGTCAGCTAGGCTCAGCCCTGTCCCTGTGTCCACAATCTATTGTTTATACGTCCACTAACTCAGGTACAGCCTGCTGCTAAGGATAGAGCTGTCGAAATATCGGCTTGAAACAATAGCAATGTGTATATTTAATGTGTACAATTGGACATATTTTTCTTTCTAAAACAACTTGTTAAATAAAGAATTCAAAGAAACACATATAATAGTGTTTTGGTCATTAAATTTTTCAAGAAGGTGAATCTAAGCTGGTAAATTACAATAGTAAATTGAAGCTAATATGACTTTGGAATGTTCAGTGCTGAGGGAAGGATAACGAGATTTTCTATTCAACATGAACTAATGATACAGATCTGGACAATTACGAAAGGTAATTAGTTTTACTTACTGTACGATATATTTAGGTTTATATTTGTACTTAGCCGCAGTGCTATATCATAGTATCATAGTAGTAATACATGGGGAGTTTCAAGAGGATGACATTTATTTTATTTAAAATTTATTGTAAATATACATACTTTAATTTTTACTCGCCTTACAAACGCATTTACACTCGGTTGATAACCACAAATAGTTTGTGCAATATGTTTAGATACATTTTTATATACATCGATAATAGAAACTGTACTCTCTCCGCAAAATTCCCTCTCTTACGATTTTAACCCGAACATCTATCGGAAGTATTTCTTTTTATTTTTATTTTGATTAAATTTTTAGAATTAGAGGGGGGGGGGGTATTAAAAAACAAAAAGGTAAATAACTAAAAAAAAAATGGAAAAAGTAAAATTAAAAATAGAATGTAAAATCGTTGAAATTAGATTCTTATATTGTTTATTAATATTAATTATTTTAAAATCTAAATCCAGTTATGAACTCCCAGACAAGGATATGACTGCAAACAATGTATAACCTTTATAAACAAACAACTTTTTAAAAAAATTGATATAATATGTTACCTTTAAATATCATCAAACAGGCTGAATAGTTACCACACATGCCATGGCTAAACTCTATCTGCTTGTGTTGTACCTCTGGTTTGGTCCATGTCTATGTCAACAGTCTCGTATAACTCTACACATGGACTCGACTGTACCCGACCCAGATGGTGGCGCCAAGGAACTCGTGTTGAGTACAACTGTACTGAGGACGTAAGTAAACCCGATGTTGGGATGTATGCTCAATGTTGTGAGGTGTTGTAAATGTTGTGATGTGTAGGCTAATGTGATGTTAAGGAAATTTTTTGGTGTTTTGGAAAATGTCGTGACGTGTTCCGATATTGTGATGTGTACATAATTTTGTGATGTGCAGACAATGTTGTTATGGTCCCAATATTGTGATGTGCACCCAATGTTGTGATGTGCACTCAATGTTGTGATATGCACCCAATGTTGTGATGTGCACCCAATGTTGTGATGTGCACAAAATGTTGTGATGTGCACACAATGTTGTGATGTGCACACAATGTTGTGATGTGCACCCAATGTTGTGATGTGTACATATTGTTGTGATGTACACCCAATGTTGTGATGTGCACCAAGTGTTGTGATGTGCACCCAATGTTGTTAGGAAATGTTATGACCTGAACCGATGTTGTGATGTGTGGCAAATGTTGTGACGTATAGCTTTATGTTGTGATGTGAAATACATTTTGTAAGTCATTAATTTGCAGGGGGTGAATGTCGAATTTGCAGATTTAGCTCTAGTTTATAATTCCGAATATACAGGACAATTTAACATTTACATTGTCAAAGGTATCTTCTGTTTCTTGAGTTCCTACGATGTATATCTGAAATACAAATCCTTTCATACCATAAAGTCACTAAATAAATTGATATAATTTTGATTACGAAATGTGGAGATAGCAAGCGCACATGAAAGTTTCTGAACCTTTATATAAGAGTACGTGTGAATTGGGTTAAGTTCACTGTTAGTGTACACAAATAGTGGTATGTATACCTAATCAGTTTGAAGCTTTATAACATTATTGAATATCATGCAAATGAATAATAATATGATAAGGCGAACTTTTGATTTTATTACACAACCCCAGGAAAGAAAAAAAAGTTTTGACAGCAATTCAAACGAATAACACATTCTGTTGAGGATTCTGAGGGGGGGGGGTGTTAATTTCAATTTAATTGTGTCATTTATTTTCGTTTGAGGGGGGGAGGGAATGTTAAAAAATATATAGAAGATGCTTGTGCAATTTATAATTTTAAATAAACTATATCGATATAATATGAGGTTCTTTGATTATCAAATGTGTAATTTTTTTTAAAAAATTAATCTGATATTTTTCAAATTAATTTATATTAATTATTTCATTGATTTCTAAGCAAAATTAATAACTTTATATTAAGCTAGCGGACTCAGCTGACGTTGAAAAAATCTCAGACTAAAATAAATGTAAAGAAATTAGTGAGTGGTTATTGGATGGAAAAACTCCTTAAGTTTTAGGTCAATCTGACGAATAAAAAAATGATTCATAGTTCTTATAGAAGATTAAAACATTTTTTTTTAAAGTTCGATTCCATATTGCCTTTTAATATCGGCTTTCAGCTTTTTTATTTACCGGGATTTGTCAAGAAGAATCGGTTCACTCAGTAGGCAATGTTTTAATAATTTTTATGTAACACATATTAGTATAAAATGACATACGGTGCGACCGGGGCTAATCTGCGCAAGATATAAACCTCAAAACAACTTAGATTTCAATCTTGATCGTGAAGGATATGGGTGCCAATTATTGTCAAGATCCATTAAAATGGGGAGTTAGGTCATACATTTACGAATAAAAGGATTTGGGTCCTCTGGCCCAAAAGAATGCAAATCGGGAATTCAAAGCCCTATAATATTTTAATATAGGCCGTCAAGTTTTTATGTACCAAGTTTTTTTCAGAAACTACCGATTTATACAGTTGCCAATGTTTTATCATATGGTAGATCTATATAGCTATAGGGAAAAAATGAAATTATGTGCGCCCCGTCCAAGATGAGTAGTAATTGAAAAATATATTTCGCTATTTAATATGGCTGGTTTGTACTCAACTTTCCAAGTTTTCAAGGCAATCGGATGAATGGTGTAAAATGTCATACAGAACAATTGGACACATATTCATGTTTAAAATATAAAGAAGAAAAATATAAAAATGTGTGTCATAAAAAGTATTTCTTTTAAATGCTTTAATTTGTTTTGTTTTTTAAAAGAAAATAAGAATTTATTTTTTAAAAAAATATTTTTTTTTAAGTTGTCATTTTTTTCAAGTAATTTTTACTGTAGCTATCAGTATTTTGAAAATTTGAAAAGGGAATCCAATTATATCTGATCAGTAATGTCATTGTTTTAAAAGTAAAGGAATCGTTCATTTCACAATATCAGTTTATCTTTCAAAAGATAACACAGATCGTAGGTCAGGTATAACCATAAATCTTTATATGACATCAAATAAATATTTATACCCCAGTTTTATTAGTTAAGCCGCTTTTATTGTTCGAAATTTGCATTTAATAGTTGTGTTTTGTGTTGTACATACATTGGATGCGCATTTCGAAAAAAAAAGAAGATGCATAATTTTATGATCACTAGCTCCATTGGTGTTTCTGTCGAGTAACTGAATGAAGGTCAAAGTTCCCTTTTTTTTTAAATTAATATTTTATGTTCACTTTCGGTTGTTACTTTATTTATATAATACTCTGAAAATTTAACGCAGATAATCAGTGGAAATTTAGTCTTAAAGTGGAGGAACATTGGCAAAGTCATTTTACATTATTATCATTATTTAGCTAATGGCCAAGCTCACTGCCCTTTAAAAACATGTCAATTCAGTGAAAACACTTTGCACTCTCATTTTTCCTAAGCTTAATTTAGTTACACACATAAATTTACAACAGCCAAGGGTTTTCTAGTCTTGAAATGTCATGTTTATGCAACTTCGATAAATAACTCAATGTTGATATTCTTTTTTCATTTAAATATAATTAATTTAATTGTTACTGTTATCAATGTAATACGAATATCTGCAATAAATATAAATATGGTTCCTAATCGCAACACGTTAAAGTTCTTTATTAGAACGATTTTAAATATGTACTAAAAATTAAAGTAACCAAAATATTTACTTGGGTCTATAAAAATGATTACATAGCAAACGAAATAGCCACGCTCTAATGATATAACATAACATTGTAGTAAATAAATATTTTTTAATTTATTTTTTTATCATTTAGTGTCAACAGCATCTTCTGTCATGGATCAGTTGGTGACAGCTTCATCATCCGCATCGACCCAAACTCCGGAAACATGGAAATTATCGACGACAGCGTCGGCTTCACCAACAGAACCAAGTTCATCGACTCGTGCATGCCAGCCAACAACCCCGTCCAGTGTTCCACAACTCACGTCTGCACGCCGGGCAGCGACTGTGTGGTCAATCTCGCCGTAGACTGCGCCATGACCCAGGGACCGACGAAATGGGAGAGAATCCCTCAGATCGAGGTCTCACTTCTAGACCGCCATGGCGAGCTGGTCCTGGAGAACTGTCTCGTCATGTGCCTAAACAGTGGGTTCGCCGAGGAAGGCTTGGACCTGGGTCACGAAGGTCTGTCTTACCTGGCCATTGGCTTTATAGTGGCCGGCACAGTCGTGGCTGGATCTCTGCTGGTCATCGGGTTTGTGGTGTGGAAAATAAGGGACATAAGGAAACTGGAGCGGCCCAGGCGGAATAGTCAGCATCACATTCATTATGTTAAGTAAAAGTTTTAGTTCATTAAACTTCATAGACACAACCCGCATTGAACTTAAAAGGTCTTTGTAAAATATGACTAATAAAGTTATTTAATGGATTACAGTTAAGTAACATTTGTTGAAGTCAAAACAAAAATGTGCATGTATATGATACCGGCAAAGTGTGAAATCCCGGTATTCTATAGAATGCCTAGGTAATGTATAGAATGCCTGATGGTTTCTGGCAAACTGTGAAATAGAAGTCGTTTATGAAGATGTTACATACTTTTCCTAGGCATTCTATACAATTCCTAGGCATTATATAGAATGACCAGTACCGTTTAGGCAAAGTGTTAAAACGGCACAAGATGAGAAACCTTTATTAATTAATACGCATTTGAAAAGGAAAAACAAAAATACGAAATAAAGCACAGAATATTCTTACCGGAAAACAATGAAAGTAGAACTGAGATTGGAATGACACTTTTTACTTAACTTTCTTTTTCACGCAAAGGCACTTCATATTTTGGCATTTTGTCTTGCACATACATCTGACGAATCCTTGTCCGCTTCCTGTGGACTGAGAAGTAGCTGCAGATCGGAGAGGTATTTCGTGGTCAGGAACGTCTTCAATTCTCATTAAGTTCTTTGGACATACGGTGAATTCTGATCTGGCGTAGAGTTATATACTTTGCCGGCAGGTAATCCGGCATTCTATAGAATGCCTAGGCAATGTATAAAATATCAAATCATTTCACAGTTTGCCTGAAACCATCAGGCATTCTATACATTACCTAGGCATTCTATAGAATGACTGATTTCACACTTTGCCGGTAACATATATACAAAACTAAATTTATATATTTTTAAAATCTCAGTCTATCTAAAAATTGTCCCCATCAATTTGTGTCAAAGTAATGCATTTATCAATCGATCATAATAATAATTGTAAATTCAGATTGGGCTCCATATAGCCATTAATTCCGAGTCAGGTTTTGTTTTTAGGTACCGTTTGCTGTGATAAGTAATTTACAACATTTTTTTACAGCCGGAAACGAATTTGCTCTCTTTAAAGACATTGTTTATTTTGATTGTTACTGACGCACATTGTACGTCTGTGACACGGAATGTCAGCCTATGTTTATGAGTGAGGACTGGCTAAGAGGAGGGAAACGAGACAAGGCAGTCCGGTTATAATAATAAAGCACTAAACATTTATGGACTTTCGCAAAATATTTAGCCTTATTCCTTGAAATCTATATGTCAGGAACATACTTATAGTAATATAGTACTAAAATGAGCATCACACTTAGCATTACAACGTGTTTTCAGCCTATCTTTTACTTTCTTTAAAATCCAAAAGAACACCAGAAGAGCCTATTGTGTATTTATCGAGTTAAACATTTTAATAAAACATTCATGTACTGAATGTATGAAGTTGTCAGTGTATTATTCTTTGTGCGTTGTTTGATGTGTATCATTACTTTAAAAATGAAATAAGATTTGAACTTCCAGAACATTGATGGAATTACACAATTTTTAAAAACAAGTTCAGAATCCATTACATTCATTAAAATAAGATCATTACATCGTGAAAGCTTTATTTCGGCACAGTCAGTGCTAAAATGATTTTTGCCATTTCTTGCGAGCCTGATTCTCCCTCTCTTTATCCCTACCACAAGTGTTACATCCGTTATCGTGTACATCAGTAACAATTATAATGATGAATGTTTAAATGATATCACAAGAATCACAGCAGAATTCTAAAAGTTAGTAAGTTTATGAAATGATAAGTTACCCAAAGTTGGATAACAAATTTGTTCTTATGAAAGATTTTCCTGCATACATTATAAAACACGAGACCGAAAAAAAGCAGCGAGTGAGGGTGTAAAAGCTGCTAATGGAAAGCGGGATATAAAGATGGTTCCGCTCGGAAACCTTTATTTCGGATTTATAACTATTGAAAAACCTCACCTGTGCTTAAACCTAAAATAATGTCTACTAAAAAACTCTTTACCTTTGTTGTTGCTATAATTTTATACCATTTATAAAATTGACATTATTTGTGTCAAATCATTTTCACAACATAGTCATCGAATGAATTTTTACCATTTTATACCATGTACTTTTAACAATTATTATTCAGCATATAAATATATATTATAGCTAAGTTTACATTATATACATTCAAAATTCTCGCGGTGATTATATTATGATTTTGATATTTTGTCAATGTTGAAAGAGTCGTTTTTGTTGTAATGACATTGTTTGAGCATGCGACTTGACGGAGTTTGTAGACTCTAAGATTGTATAGTCAAGTGAACTCATTTGTGTGTGGTGAGGGGAACGCAGAGTGGCTATAAATGTAAAGCCAATGGCTATAAAAAGTAATTTTTAAACAGAAAACGGACTGGTGTCTCGATTTTTTGCAGTACATTAAGACTGTTACAAATGTAATTAATTCCTATTAAAAGTTTGATCAACACAATGAATCAATTAAAACATGATACATCACTTTGAGTTGTTTGCTTGCTGTGTCACCAGTCGTAGTCAGAACATTGGAGCTCTCTATTGTGTTGTCTTTTTTTATAATTAAAACAGTCAGCAAATACAAATATTTACAAACAGTATTCATCGACTTTAAACTAGTATGCTAAAAATGGGGCAAAAAAATATATTTGAATAATATTCCTGATTTCGGGAAACTATAAATAGAGAAAGAAATATTTTAGAAAGCCTAATATCATAACTTGCTCAATTTTAAATTAATTTTTAAAAACTCAAATATTACAGACTGTATGATTTTCAAAAACACACACACACACACACATGCACACGCACACGCACGCACACACACACACACACACACACATATATATATATATTCATTTTTAAAGAGTTTTAATTTATGTGTGGTGTTAAAATTTCTTAGACTATTTAGTATATTTTATATGCAAATTGTAGCACCTAAGAGGGGTATAAGAGGTAGGTGAAAGGGTTTGAGAATATCCTATATCTAAGGAACTGAAGAAAGATGGATTATTGTAGTTTAAAGAGGCCCATTATATTTATATGGATAACGAAAGAGTACTGCCAACATGAAGTTGCTCATCTGAGGGTTTCTAAACTTAAGTATAAGAACGCCTGTGTCTATATTCTCTTCTTATTTGTTTAAGGGAAAAGTTCATGACTTTGACGTCTGTGATCCACCTCTCCCCTGTCCCGCCAACTTTTAGCCTGTCTTAGGTATATTCCACACGCTGCGATCATGTAAGTCTAATTTGATTCATGTTGTTATAGCGTATTCATAGAGCGCATAGGGAGATCCCATTCCTTTTTTAATGACCCGGTTAGCAAGGTAGTTTTTATCTTGAAGTTGAACAAAATCTTTAAGAGCTTATTTCTAGGACTTCATATTAAACACTACAAATTTTCATTGTAGGTCGGTTCCAGGTGCATAAATTAAATGATGCTAAATATTCACATAAAATGTGCAAGAATGTAGAGAAGAATTTGAGTTACAAGCAGAAAGGAAATCATTGCGTAACGAGTTTAGTGATATTTTAAATTATGTACCATTGTTTAGTATGCTTCCCTTGATGTTAAACATGCTTTTAAAATATGTTTTTCCTATATTTTAGTATCAAATTTTTATCTGTATATCATAGGCATTAAAAAAGCCGTCATAACTAAATGTGTATTTACAATTAGAGAAAGAAATTTTTTTTAAAAAAACGAAAAGAATCCATTAAAATGCACTTTCTATTCTTCTCATGTATGTTGTTTTTAAGGTTATAAATAATAATCGTATCATTCTTATCCCCATTCTGCTTAATTCCATAGCCTATCGCCTAATCTTCTTCAATTCATCATTTTCTATCTCAGCCTTCCCTACCTGAGCATTTTCGTCGTATCGTTCATTGGGAGAAATAAGGATTTAGTGAATTCGTTTGGTCAAAGGTCACATGGTATAAATGGTAGGCACAGAACAACAAAAACATTCTTCCAAATGTCCATGCAAGTGCTACCAAGTAAAAAGAAAGTCATTAAAATTAGACTTATTTGAAACACGGTTAGGTGATTGTGAATAAATCCTCTAGTTCGGTGGTTCCCAACCATTTTTGGGTGGCGACTCCTTTTTATAAAAGCCATGTGACCCACGACCACCCATGAAATGCATAAGCAATTTTCAATAAAATTTCTACAAAATAGAGAAAATATAAATTACAGTGAAAAACTTTTTAATTGACAGTTGGCGACCCTCAGAAAACCCACCACGAACCCCTTGGGAGCCAAGGCTCTAGTTAAACAATGATACCGGACTAGGAAGGCAAACATTCCGAGTCATAAATAAAAAGGAGCTAAAACCCCAATGCACTCTTGGTAATAACGAAATATAAAAAGAAACTCACACGAATAATGATATTAAATAATACTAACTGGGATATTGACTTAAGATCCTATTTTTTATGAGGCCAGTAAAGTCATTGGGAAGTATCACATGAAAAAACGAATTGTTCATATACACACCAGTGCGATAGTACGTTTTGATATACAAACCAGACACGGTACATCTACCTTTTACTTGCTAATTAACTTCAATAATTTTTTGTAGATCTGCTGAACTTAACGATTAATTTCTCGACTAATCGGTAAAAATGTATCGATTAAAATAATTTTGAATCGATAAAATAGCGATTAAATCGATTTATTAATAAATAATTAATTATTTATAATTATTAATAGTTTTTTTATGTACAAACTTCTCCATTTTAAAAAAAATAAATTAAAAGTGTATGATTTAAATTACCTGATTTTAAGGAAAATGATATAAAAAAAATCATGATGTTTTTGAAAATGTAAGTTTAAAAATAATAATTTTAATTTTAAAAATTTTTTAAATATAATTCTTAATAACTATTTGGACCCTTATGTAACATGCCTTTAAATAACACTTGAGAAATAAAATGAGACTTAGGAATAATTTCCATTTTTTAAAATTCAGATTTTTTTCTCTCCATTTTATGCATAACTTTTATTTCATTATTTTGTGTTGCTTTAAAAAAATGTGTTCAGAATATTGTTATTTTTAAATGATTTTAATACAGGGGAAATAACTGATTAAAACAAAAAATGTCAATTTTTGTTACTTTCATTGAAAATTTCAATTAGATGACGTCACGCATATTTATTTTTAGCTTTTTGTCCATTAAAAATTTGGGTCAATAGATCATTTTTCTTGTGATGGGTATCCAGAACCTACCAATCATCTTGCTCCATTTCAGTTTTTTCATGTGGTTATCGCTGAGCAGGATGGATAAGGCGCTTTTATGGCGTCTGTCAGTATAGTTCTTTTTTTTTTTTAAAGTAATACAAATTGAAACATAATAAAAATAAATTTTTAAATCTACAAATAAAAAACAAAATTCGCCTACTTTATCTCTGGTCTTGTTGCAACAGATATGCTCATCTAAATAACTGCATTCACAATTTTAATGCCTGAATCATTTTATGAAAACTTGTATTACCTCATTTAGTGCATCTAAAATATTCTTTGGAAAAAATATGTACCTTCAACCCTTATATAAATATATAAGTTATGTCAGAGCGTAGTCTCTCAATATTGGAATATCAAATGGGACTTAGAGATGGTATATACAACATCCTCTATTTGTATTTTAAAAAATGACTATTAAGGTAGTGCGTCCCTCTTCAAACTTAACTTGATCAATACACCTATTTCTAATAACCAAAGTGTTCTTGTGATGTTAGCATTTATTTTATTAGGACAGTAATGAAATATTAGTTAAGTCAATAATAATAATAATGATAACACTTATATAGCGCCATTTAACAAACATAATGTAGGCTCAATGCGCTTCAAACAAACAAGTCTTTTCTTGTTTTCTTTAATAACCGTTATGGTTATCAATGTGAACATATGAGGCCTATAAATTAGTGATGAATATACTTTTAATACGGCTCTTATCGATGTCTATGAATTTTTGTACTTGTAATTTGTTATATCTAACAGAATCCACGAACAATCTAGTGCTCGTCATCATGTGTTTTTTCGTGTTTTGGCTATTGCCAAGATCAGCAAGCCAGAAAATTTCTCAACATTGACTCTACTACTCCTGGTTAAGTTGAAGGAGCAAAGGGGACTGTCATACTATAGAAAAATGTTGTACTAAAAATTGTGAGAATCCTGTTGGGAGGAAAAAAAAGATATTTTGCTAGTAATGAGTGCTTTGTTCTCAGAACTTATTTAGTTTTAAGATCATTACATCACATAACGTGTAGCTTTTAACCTTAGAAACAGAATTCCCCTTGACTCAATTTTAAAACAATGTGAGAATTAGTTTTAGAGACACAATCAAAATTAGACATGGAGCTTCCTATATCATCTGGCCGATTCCAAATAAGGCAAAATGTATTTGTTGTGTAAAGTTAGAAAAACTTGTGTTAAATATAGCTCACAAAGCTTCATACTAGGGGTATGGAAATTATTAAAAATTTTAATGGACTAAAATTAATCTCATCCATTGAAATAAATTCTATTAAAATTTAAGAAAATATTTCTATTTGTTTTCCCACTTTATCAATAATTTATATTTTTCGTTTCTTACATACTTTTCCCTCGTATTATTATTTTATTTTAGACGTTCATACGTAAACAAAATGCTTTTCTTCATTACTTCTTCCACAGTAAAACGAATCTGCTCTGTTACGTCGGCCATGGAATTACTGTACTTAACCCATTTCACGAAATAATGAGTTGCAACTTAACGGGATATTTATATGCATTCTAAATATATCATTAATCGATTAAATTTTCTGCCGATTAATCGAACATGTTTTTTTTAAATCAATACCAGCCCTACTTTATACAAGTTCCTTGGAGTTTAACTTTTCAAATAACGCACTGAACAGAATGGAGAGAAGAGAAGACTTAGGACAAATATGAAATTTATATTAAAATAAAACATTTTTACCCAGGTAGGCAGTTTCTTTTGTGAGTTAATTTAAAAGATAAGTAATTCAACTTCAATTAACTTGAAAACAATTGATTTTGTTGCCTTTTTTTAATAAGTTTCTATGGGTATAAGATATGCCGTGCCCAATGTTAGCTCTATATCCAAACCGAAAGTACTCACTATATTTATAGCCTACAGCCCGACCTGTCGTTGACTAGAATAAAATTGTGGGACAGAAACTTTTATAAATTGTGTGATAATAAAGATGATAATCATTGCTCAGATGATAGACGAGACTTATTATCTACGCATATTATCATAAAGGTTACCAGGCTTGCACCATCGTTTGGTGGGTGAAAACTCATTCAAGCACTTACCATATCAATCCTCGTTCGAATGTTAGTAGAGTGGTAAACAATCTAGAGACTGTATTTCATATCTATTTACGAGTGTAAAGAGACCAATTTTATCGCCTTTAACAGAAATTAAATATTTTTATTTAAATAAAATATATATGATTTATTTTTTTTTTAGATAAATAAATTCAGTTTTCATTTTATTAAAACTGTATCAATTCAAAACAAGACCATTTTTTTCCTGCTGGGGAAAGGTGTATATAATTACGGGCACGGGATAAATTGTGAATGCCGGGTGTTTCAAACCGGTGAACACATTTAGGCGACACCGTAATCTCAAACAAACTCGGTATCTGAGACAAGATAAGGACGGGGCACAGCTTGACGCATGGACGAAGAGTCCCCCCTTCTTATCTGGGCTTTTGTTCATAGAAGGTCAATGTACGCGTCGCTGTTGGGGCAGAGATCCCTTTCTGCGCGTTTACAAAATAAAAAATGATACGTTTTCTTCATTGGCACTAAGGTCACATATGTTGGGTAGAGAAATAGAGAAACAAAATGTTTTTGGTGGCGTCACCGAAACAACAAATTAAACGTTCGTCACCTTTCTTCAATTTATTTTAATGTCGAGAGTAAGTGAATAATTTGTGGGATGAGAAATGGGAAAACATTTAGAAATGTGTTTCGTTTGGCAAATGCTAAAGAACAAACATATGGCATAATGAAAACTTAAGGTACACATTCATTTTCTCTGTTGCATAAAAAATGCCGATATTTTCGTCATATAATTACAATTAAAATAAAACATTTTGTTTACGATTTTTTGCAAATTAAAATTTAAAAAAAAAACAAACACAAAACAACTACACATTATATAGTCCCAATATATCTCTTATTTAACAATTACATTTTAAAATAAACATGAAATTACACAATGAAAATGAAATGCAGAATATAAAGAATATAAATATCTCTTAAATTTTGTCTAAATGAAAGAACAAGAGAACAAAATTTTCAATGCTTTTTTTAATATATCTACAAAAGTGTGCTACCTTTGTTATTGTGTCCGGAATTCATGATAATATATATTTTTAAGGTCACGTATTTTTTCCCTTCAAAAGATATGAACTATTTGAACAAGGTGAAGAAGGGTTGGAGTGTTGTATGAGAAGTAAGAGAATATCACCATGCGTGACGAGTGACTGGGAAAGAAGACGGTTGGCTGTGAAACCAACCGTGTCCAATAAATAATTCATCTTTTCCAATGGATTATTTAAAACCTTTACCTTGACATGAGAACATAGGATAAAGTATTTCAATTACATTGGACGTGATTAACAACGGGACACACCATCACAAACATGACAAGACTTTGTTATGATATAAATGTAATTATATTTTATGTTATATAATCACGCAATCCAACAATCGAAGGACGATTCCATAAGTAAGCAGTTTTTATTTTTAATTTACGCTATTTTTTTTTCTATTCGATTTTAATTTTTTAAAATGTAATTGTGTATTTCAAACTGTTTATGGCTATATAATTTAAATAAAGCGTACAATAATAGTAGTTTTTAAGAGTTCATTGAGATTAAAATAATTCTTCTTCAGATAAATAATAATGAATCATACTGGCAATTTATGCAATTGATATTGATATAAACATATATTTCGTTTTAAAAAAAGTTCAGTGAATAGAATTGTGAAATTTGCAAAAATTAGTTTCTAATACATGCCTTAACTATAAATACCTTACATTGGTTAGTAAGGGAAGAAATAGTAAAATAAGACAGAAAGAGAGAAAGAAGGCAGAAGAAATCGTCAGTACAAAAATACCAACATTTTTAAGATTATTTGTCATGTTTGTTTTCATATCTATCAGTTCAATACATTGTTAAACATGCTAATATTTACATCCAAAAATTTCATTAGTCAACGTAAAATTATTGATATCATAACATTTGGTTCAATTTGATTGATTAATATTTTGAGTTGAAACATAAATAGAATTCTTGACACATCGTTTATAAAATATTTTAATTTTAAATATAAAAAGCACGAAACATTTTAGTTCATTCAATATTAACCTTGTAAGAGATTTTCTCATAACTTTATTGTACAGTAGATTATCATAGACATTACGTTATTAATTGTGCAGTGAGTAATTTATTCCATTAGGTAATTAATTGTTAAAATATATTAACACATTTTAAAAAAATTATTGAAATCGTTGAATCTACTATTAGACTCCATGGCCAAGCTACTTATAGTATTGATGTGCCTCTTGTCAGGCTATTGCCAAGATCAACAATCAAGAATAACACTACACATGGACTCTACCACACCTGACACAGTTGGGGGAGCAAAAGACATTCCTTTAAGTCCTACTATACAAAAGACGTAAGTCAAGAATATAAAATTATTTTAATTACGATCAAAATAGTCACGCTAGTATTTATTTTAAATCATAGAAAGTTTTGTAAAAAATAATAATAATAATAATAATAATAATAATAATAATAAAATCAAAAGAACTACACCTTCAAAACTATGTGAACCTCTTCAAAAATGAAATAAAACCAAATTTCATAGCGGAATAAAATTATCTGAATGCTATATATAAAAAAATTGATTAATGTTTTTAAAAAAATAACCATAACTGTTTGATTAATATAATTTTCAATATTCTATGAAAAAGCTTTATTAATGTCCCACTAATATTAAAATATTAACCCTGTTAATCTTTATAATTTCTTTTACGTCGGTTGAAATTTACTAGGACTGTAGAATTGTCAGAAGGTATCTAATGGAGTAAGGTCTAATGACGTTTGAGGACTTAGTAGTTAAGTGAATCCTTAAATTAGACGACAAACGAAATGCGAAATATAAAATCAAACGTGTAGTAATGATAGCCTTTAAACGATGGTTGGATTTAGCACATTGTACCCAGTTATAGTGTTGTTTTAGTCCCAGTTCCTATTTTAGTTTCAGTTTTTATTTCGTTTTTTTCTGTGATGATTTTAGTTTTAGTCTAGTTTTAGTTTTAGGCCCAATTTTAGTTTTCGTTTTAGTTTTCGTCGACAAAAACTAAAACACCAGAGTTTTAGTTTTCGTCTTATTCATTTTAGTTTCACTTTTAGTTTTAGTCTTGTAAACACCTATAACTAATAACATCATTGTTCATGACCAATTGTTGAAACAGATTGAAGCATAATAATAGCAGTCACAGAGATGACAGTGTACCTAGACTGAATCCATTCACTCCATTGTCACATTATAAATCACACTATCACATTGTGTTATATGCCAATGCAATGACACAATTTTTGACTATGTTGTAGCAGACTTGCAGTGCATGTACAAAAAAAAAAAAAAAAAAAAAAAAAAAAAAAAAAAAAAANAAAAAAAACAACTAAAAGCGTATTAACAATAATAAACCAAAAACGTAAGTCAAAATTAAAACAAATGTATTCATTCTATAAGACCTAGAACTCTGAACTAACTAAACTAAGTAACAACAGTTCACTTGAAGATTGAAGACATAAACGTCATAACAAATGACTGTTCAACTTGAGAAAGACCAGTTTTTCAAGACTCTGATTAGTCCTAGTTGTCAAATCACCACAAAGAGAAAACATTCTCTTCACGTAAGCCTCCGATGCTGGTGAATTCAATATATCTAAATTAGGGCTGCGGAAATTACTGATTCATTTCTCGATTAATCGGTAAAAAATTTATCGATTAAATTATTTTAATCGATAAAATAGTGATTAAATTGTAAAAGTTTTTTTAAAAAACATTTTCGATTTATTAATAAATAATTAAAAATTAATAAAAGGTTTTTTTTTGCGTACAAACTACTCTATTTAAAAAACAAACTCTAAAAGTGTAAACTTTAAAATAACCTGTTTTATAAGGACAATGATATAAAAAGAAGCATTGTTTTTAATTAATAAACAATAACAAAAATTTTAATTCATTGACATTCTTTTGTACTGCTTGTATTTAAATATATATCTGCTAACAATATTATATTTTTTAATTAAAGTACATTAGGTTTAAATACTTAAGTTAAGGGCATTTTTAAAAATGCATTTTAAGAG
>MUZC01000377.1:1048570-1065608 GCA_002072015.1 Radix auricularia | reverse complement strand
GTGTGTTGGACTGGTTGACAGGAGACGTCACATTCAATAGTTAAAAACAGATCACCATAGTTTTAGTGTTGTTAAAAACAGATCACCATAGTTTTAGTGTTGTTAAAAACAGATCACCATAGTTTTAGTGTTGTTAAAAACAGATCACCATAGTTTTAGTGTTGTTAAAAACAGATCACCATAGTTTTAGTGTTGTTAAAAACAGCACGTCCTAGTTTTAGTGTTGATAAAACAGCACGCCCTAGTTTTAGTTTTGTTAAAAACAGCACGCCATATTGTTAGTGAAATTCATACATATAGAATTATTTATTCTTGAAAAATACCCCCCCACCCCACCCCAAAATTTTTTAAATGGAGTTTTAGTGTCTTTTGGTGTGTTCCAACAGATCTAGGGTTAATCGTGTCAAGGTCACAGATCACCCATCTTTCCCACGAAGAGCTGTTTTGATGTGTAGAGACTCCAGTGTCCGCATAGTTTGCCCATCCAATGGGGAAGTAATCACAAGCCTTTTATTGAAAACTACCAATGTGTTAACTGATGTGGTATATGCCATCGCTGAGGGTAAAAACACTTCCTTTTAAATCTTCAATAGATTCAGAATTTTGATGGGGTTAAATTTAAACATAAAATTTCTTTTTTATTGAGTTAAGAACAAAAATTAATGGATTAACCCTTTAGAATCTATATTGGACTGTTCCAACATCCTTATATAAAGCAAACATATTATTTTGAAAATTGATTTTAATTGTTACAGAAACATATCATTACTTAAATCAGGTGAATTAGATTTGATAACATTTTTGTATAATTTCTATGTCAACAATTTTACCCTCAGATACTTTGTTTGTTCTCTTGGCCAATGGGGATATTATTAAGGCAGCATCTGACAAGAATCCTTGCAATATTGTGACCAGATGGGAATGCACTGATTCAACAGGTACTTGATTACAGATATATTTTGTGCACATGGTTTTAAATATTGAATCAAATAGCTTGACTCTTTGGAGTAGAAAAGTTATGTCACTTTCATATACAAGATGATAATGTAAGGGAGAGTAATTTAGACTTTTGTTGTTTGTCAGAATTAACTCTTTTTCTCCAGAGTTGTTTTCCTCATTCTGACATAATTATCAATTCTGGAAATTTGTCGCTGGCTACCATGCTATCTTAAAATGTTAATAACCTTTTTATTATTTAACAGATAATGATATGTATGTAATGAATTAAAGGGAATTTAAAATAAATATCCGGATCATCATAAAAAAACAATAAATCTTTCTTGTTTAACATCGTAGTATTTCAAATAATATTTGATCGACAACCAGATGAGCTAGTTTAGTATTCATGTATGTAAACAAAGTTAAAACAAAAATGAAAACAAGCCTTTCAAACGCTTCTTTTGTGGTGAAAACCCATTCAAACAAAAGATTTCCAACTTTTTTATTGAAGGGAAATCAGTCTAGCTTACATTAAAACTAATTTTAGTTAAATAGCTAAGAAAAGAAACCAAACAATCCACTATTAATAATTCAACGCTCCCATCGTCCATAAGTCAAAAACATCTTTTTAAAATCGACAATGGCATCATTGATCCACAGAAAAATAGTTAAAATATGAGGTAAAATTTTTTTTAACACTTCTATTTCCTAACTCATTTTGTTTTAACACTTCTATTTCCTAACTCATTTTGTTTTAACACTTCTATTTCCTAACTCATTTTGAATTTAAAAAATCAGTAACAATTTTAATACCATGTTGTTTGTAGATTTATAAACTAAAATGGCTTCACATGATATATCTGAACATTTAGATCTGAGTCGTAAAATTTTTTATTCTTCTCCCTGTTAATGAGCAGAGAAAGTGGAACAAGGAATTTATCTTGACAACTTGAGTCTAATTTGATTAACTTCATTGTATTGATGTCTTACTTCTCTTTACATCATAACAATTATAATATCAATGAAACCCAGTTTGTTTTGTGTTGTATTTGTTTCTATTTTTTTATTTACAGACAGATCAAAACATCATTCCTAACTTGCTATATACTCCTAATGCTATTATATGTTTATTAGATGCCACTTGTCTCTTTGAATAATAGAACTGTGCAGTCACTTGTTGGTGTATGAATATGTTGTTGACCCCACTGCACCCAGTGATGTTTGGTCCAAAGCAAGGGAGACCATGCAGAATAACAAACGAGGGGGAAGCACAAAGACCAATAAAAATATGAGTTTGTTACTTGGTGGAAGAACAGATGGTTCCTTGTGTGTGTTGGACTGGTTGACAGGAGACGTCACATTCAATATTGAGGTTGATTGGGAAAATTGAAATTCATTACTTTAACTGCTCACTTGACAAGTTATAACTTATTTAGCTAATAATATTTATTATTTAAATAAATTATATTTATATTCTATTAAATTTTGTATGCTAATTAAGACTGGAAAGATGAATAGGATATAAATACCTTGATTAAATATATTTATTTGAGTTTAAATAATGTGTGCAATTTTTTTTTTTTAAAATTAAAAACATAATTTGTTGTTTAGGGTCATAGTGAGAAAGCTGTACTGGGCATGATAGCTAATACAAGAGAGAACCAGCTGATCACTTCAGGAATGGGTTCGTACACTTTATTTGGCCATTAATGCGTATTTTTATGTTATAGCAGCACATTTATTTTGTTTGGTTTTCTACCTTTTGGATTTTAATTTTTTTTGTCTTTTTTAAATATAAATTTTGATTACTGATATTTATTGAACATGTTTCAAATTTAGATAATTTGTGATGGTGCTTCATTTAAAGCTTGAAATTCTATTTTGGTAGATAACATAATAAAAATCTGGAGGGTTTACCCATATGCTGAAGAAGCCTTGAGCCCACTGATGTCATTTTACTGTGCACACACGCCGTCCCTCATGACAACAATAAACAACAGCCTGGGCGTGGCATTTCAGGACCCATCCACCGCAACTTTCAGTGTTGTTTTGTACAGTCTCAGAGACAACAGTGAGTCCACTTTCAGTGTTGTTTTGTACAGTCTTAAGGACAACAGTGAGTCATCTTTACATGGGGCAGATTATTATGTAATTACACACAGTCATCTTTACAATGGACAGATTATTACTTAATAGCAGACCTTATGGAATTTTAGGATTGTCCTAAGATTAAAGATTTGCATACATAAATGGGGGCAGGGTGGTTGAACAGGATGCACGCTAGGCTGGCATACAAAGAGTAAGGGTTTAAATCTCTGTGAAGCCAGGGATTTGTTCCCAATGCTAAGGGTGTCCCTGACTTCACCCAGCTCCTAATAGGCACTTGACACTACTTAGGAAAACAAGGCAGCTGGGCATTATGCTACACAATCCTTCATAGCCGAGACTTCTGAACGCTGTGTCACTTGTCGACAGACCTGCATGGACTGTGTGTTGTAATCATAATATAGGACTAACAAATCTTCTGCAATAGAAAGAGTGTCTGTAATGTCAGAGCCATAACAACGACTTGACATCGGGACAGTTGCCGAGGGCTAATCCTTCAATAATCAATTTATTCTATATAATTTAGCATTTCCCCTATTTCTGAAGGCGCCAAAAACCCAGTTATGCTTCTGTGTAATGTTAAAAACATTCATAAATAAATAAAATTCATCTGATTTCTTTTATATTGAAAATTAAGCCAGAATTGAATGTAACTAAAATACAATTATAAATGAAGAGATCAAGTATTGGAGCAATGACATTATGTTGGCTTATATTTTAAAATTTATTTAACAGGGACCTACAGTGGGTGGTTGAAAATATTTTTTTTTAAAGTGCACAATATTATTGAGGTATATATTTTAAAGTTATCTATGATGATACATGGTAAAGGCACTTGTAATAAATGTTATATGAAATGTAAAAGAAATGCACTAATAATTGTGCATTTGTAAACAAACTTGCATGAGTTTGAGACTAGAAAATTTGTTTTATATTCCATAAAGTAAACACTACATGTGTAGATGCCACTAACACTTTTCATTTATTTGGAAGTTTTTAAAAAAAATTCCCTTATTTATTCATTTAGGTCGCAATGACCATAAGCCAGATGATGACCATATGGATGTTATAACTGGCTTTACATCATGTCCACGTATGAAGATTTACGCATCTTGCTCAATGGACGGTACTATTCGTATTTGGAGTGAAAATAACACTCTCATAAGGTACAAATTAAATTTGGGAACATTTGTGTCAACATTAGCTTTTTAAATTCAGCTCTGTCTTAATTCAAGGCACTCTTTGAGGATGTTGAAATAGATCTACATTTTTCCGTCCTTGCAATTCATTTTTGTTTTGTTTTGAATATGGAAGGTTAAGCTATTTTGCTTCTGATATTGTTTCTGCTTTTGCTCTCAACATATTTATTAAAGAGCAAATTCATTATAATTAATGAATATAGTAAAACGAAGTGGCTATTCGGACCTGGGTCCCAATAGCCTACGACCGCTATTGGGACCTGCTAGGCTTATTAAACGATAATTTTATAAAGTTTACTTTATAAATTTTGAAAGACCATTGGCGTTCGAGTCTTCCTGGTCTCATCGTTAGTGCGATGGACAGCTGATAATTAAGTCTGAGGTTCGGTATTCGGATGAGGAATCTTTTTTTTTTGTTTTTTGTGGTTTTTTTTGGTTTGTTTTGTATTTTTGTTTGTTAAATGAATTAATTTTTAATATTTTGTTAATGATTTAGGTTTAGGGATAGGTTTTAGGGTGTGGGTTAGGTTTAGTGATAGTGATAGGTTTTAGGCTTAGGGTGTGGGCTTAGGTTTAGTGATAGTGATAGGCTTTAGCGGGTGTAGATTAGGTTTAGTGATAGGTTTTAGGGTGTCGGTTAGGTTTAGTGATAGGTTTTAGGGTGTGGGTTAGGTTTAGCAATGAAATTAACAACATAATTTTAATTACTAGCCATACTAATACTAATACTAGTACATTGTACTACACTGTCACCAGCGCTGGCTCCGAATACACTTTTATATAACAGAACCCGCCTGGGTCCGTATATCAATCATACGCTATACGGACCCAGGTCCGAATAGCCGCAGCCATAGTAAAAAGCTAGTTATTTCCCTTATTTAAATAATTTTAAGCCTTAAAATATTTTGGAGAAACATTTTTTTTAAATGATGGATGCACTTTTTTTTTTTACCTCCATTTTAATGTTTTTTGTTTCAATGGTAAAGTTTTCTTTTCTTTCAGGGTGTTGAGAATCAACACAATCCCACACAGCATCTCATTCTGTGGTCCTAGAGGAGATCTTCTCATTGGTGTCAACAACCATCTTTTCTTCATTTCACATCGCAGGTGTAAGTCTCCACACATTGCTATAACACAATAGCATATGAAGAAATATAATCAAATACCTAATATGCTTATGTACTATAGTTGTTTTTTTAAAATTTATTCTTTTTCTGCTTTGCGTTTGTATACCATAAATTATGGTTTTTATGACTTTTAAAAACACCGCAGACCTCCCCAATTCTTATTGTTTATATGATTTATAACTACAGACCTCCCCAATTCCTACCTGAGAAAACAAGTCTGTATGAAGTTCCTGCCCATCAAGTGTGAAGTTCCAATGCCCTATGATGAGAAAAGACTTACCAGCATGGACAAGAATGATGTCAAGAGACTGAAAAACGTGCATGCCTCCTTTAAGTTTGTATTTTTAATTATTATTTTCCACTTTTGTTTTTCTATTTACTTTTTGTTAAATTATATATATATTATGATTTTGATTTATTCTTTAAAAAAATAAGATATTTTTTAAAATAAGGTACCTGACGGAAGAAATAAAAATGTTTCTAGAAAACTGAAATTGTTTTCCTAGTTAGAGCTTGTAATTCACGTCACTGTTCTGACAGGTTCTCAAATTTTGTGGATGTCTTATCCCCCGAGGAAGAGGCAGCCATAATGCAAGAAAAATTAATAAGAGAAAAGGTGAGTATCATATTAAATATTTAATTTTTAATACTATATAGTACTTTCTAACACGGAAAGATCATTTTTACGTAGAATAATTGAAGAGCTTAGTGCTCAAAGTAATTAAGGTAAAAAAAATATGAATTTTGAGATAATCAAGTTTTAATTTCTTTTTGTCACATGGATGATAGCAGTTTAATATTTAGGCTGTTAAAAAATTGGACCTGTTAGCACCAAGGTCTTTGATTGCTACAACAACAATTGTACTCTTTTATTAAAAAATTGTTTGTCTATTGAAAAAATATAAGATTCACATGTGTATGTACATATAAGTCTAAAAAATAAGTCTAGAAAATAAATCTAGAAAAGTGCATGGTTGCTGAGACATCTAAACCCAGCACCTTCTTGTCTTCACTGATTCATATTTCATATGTTCAATTCAAAAAGTTCATGAAAGTAAAGTTTAATGTTGTATTTGTGTGATTGAAAGACAATTTGGATCAATGTGGCCATGTTTGGTTTGTTCTTCAGGCTTTTGGGCTGCTAGAGATAAGAGACAATGAGCTCCAACAGATTAGGGATGGAACGCTTATCACACACAACAAGCCAAAGATTAGCAAGCACGCCAAGAAAAAAGCTTTCAAAGAATACATGAAGATGTACTACAATGTTGAAAGAATAAAGGTGAATTAAATATATATATATTATATAAGGTATTCTGGATTGGGGGTTATAAATAGCTAAAACTATAAAGTTCTAAATTGATTCTAAGCAATTTAAAGAATGAGTCAAAAAGTGTACAATACATGGCTTTAAAACTATTGTGTTGGGATCCGTGCCAACAAGAGACAAATTATTGTTAAGTGGGTTAAATAAATGATGTCCAACAATACCCTCAAAAAGTTTATTTAACATTTTAAAAATTGATTTGTTGATAATTTCCCCCACATTTTCAGTTACCAGTGGTAGAGAGCACTAAAGAAGCTGTTAAAAGAAAAATTGATCAAGAACTGAAAGCTTTTGAGGGAGCAGAAGAAAAAGGTGGGGAAAAAAAAATTCAAAATTTTTAAGGCGAAAATCAAATTTCATAGAGGGTAGTACTGATGAAATAAAAGAAATAAAAAATGTTAGCCAATAGAATGGGTTTTTGGTGTTTTTTTTTTTAATCCTCTGTGGTTGGGGATCACATCTATATTCATCCCCAATCTCCAATGTACTAGATCTAAATGAAATAATTTATTGAACCCTTAGAAGAGAAATACAGACCAGAGACCCCGCCCCTGGGGTTCTTTGCTGAGCTGGGACAGAAGGAGAATCTGCCACCAGACCACGCCTGCTTCCCAACAGCAATAACCTCCGGCTACCTCCCTAACTCTGTCCTGATCAAACTTCTCTACCCTCCGCCAAAGCCCCAGGAGGAGGACAAAGAGAAGGTCCCCTACAAACCTCCGAAACTGACAAGGAAACAGTTGTCAGAGATACAGAGCCTCAATCCTGTAAGTGTTTGTGTTGACTTTGGTCAAGTTAATATAGATCAGGATTGTTAAACTATGTTGTCACATTTACACATGTTAAACTATGTCATCACATTCACACCTGTCAAACTATGTCGTCACATTTACACATGTTAAACTATGTCGTCACATTTACACATGTTAAACTATGTTGTCACATTTACACATGTTAAACTATGTCATCACATTTATACATGTTAAACTATGTTGTCACATTTACACATGTTAAACTATGTTGTCCAACTTACACATGTTAAACTATGTCATCACATTTACACATGTTAAACTATGTTGTCACATTTACACATGTTCAACTATGCCATCACATTTACACATGTTAAACTATGTTGTCACATTTACACATGTTTAACTATGCCATCACATTTACACATGTTAAACTATGTCATCACATTTACACATGTTAAACTATGTTGTCACATTTACACATGTTAAACTATCTTGTCACATTTACACATGTTAAACTATGTTGTCACATTTACACATGTTAAACTATCTTGTCACATTTACATATGTTAAACTATGTCGTCACATTTACACATGTTAAACTATCTTGTCACATTTACACATGTTAAACTATGTTGTCACATTTACACATGCTAAACTATGTCATACTCAGAAAGTCTCTAGCTTTAAACTTTCTTTAACATTTAAAAGAACACTTATTGCATAGTTTATATTTCACGATGATCTTTCTTTAACTACATTAAAACGTAACCTTAATACTAAGATAAGTTCGATCCATTCTCACCCAATATATTCAACAAAAAGACACCAGGAATCATTTCATGTTTAATTCTCAGCAATTTTCAAATAACTCACCAACCTCTCATTATTATAATTATTATAATCAACTATTTTCCTGGCATCAATATTAGTTCTCTTATAATATGGAAATACTCTAAATGGGAATTTTAGCCAGATACCAATTTATAATTTGTTGTCATCATGGTAAAATAACCTAGTTGTAAGTTATTGAAGTGCCCCACTAAAGAGAGAAAATTACCTAGTTGTAAGTTATTGAAGTGCCCCACTAAAGAGAGAAAATTACCTAGTTGTAAGTTATTGAAGTACCCCACTAAAAGAGAAAATTACCTAGTTGTAAGTTATTGAAGTACCCCACTAAAGAGAGAAAATTACCTAGTTGTAAGTTATTGAAGTGCCCCACTAAAGAGAGAAAATTACCTAGTTGTAAGTTATTGACGTGCCCCACTGTCTGAGTGATGAGATTAGAAAAACTTTTGATTCTGCGAGGTTCTGTCTTTGAGTATTTTATCAAATCTAACTTTAATGTCAACAGAGAAAGGTCATTGAGGTCGACCCTGATGAAATAGATGAAGGTCCAAGCCGTGGGGTGACCTTTGAAACAGATGAACGTTTGACCCGTGTTTTGGAGGTGGACCTTACAGATGAAGAGGAAGAGAAAGAACCAACAGGTTGGGTTTATAGATGTTGGTTGTTTAACAGGTTGGGTTTATAGATGTTGGTTGTACAACAGGTTTGGTTTATTGTTGGTGTTAGTACAACAGGTTTTGGTGTACAAGTTTGGCTTATTTCACTGTTGGAACAACTGGGAGGATTTATTGAATCCTCAATAGTTGATAGTGTTATACAAAAAGTTAGGTTTATTGTTAGTGCTGGCAGCATTATTATAGGTGCTATTGTCAAACATGATAAAATAAACTAGCTGTAAGTTATTGAAGTGCCCCAGTAAAGAGAAAAAATAACCTGATGTGCTATTGTGAGAGCCTTAGTCAATAACTAATAACAATTTTTTAAAATTGTAAAATAATGGTGTTTGACATAAAAAAAATAATATCAAATTTTAATCAAGAACTATGCATCATTTCTATTTATAATAATAAATCTTTTTTTATTTTCCATCAACGTTGTCTCTTCAGTTTATTTATTTATAAACTTATTTGATCTCTTGAAAAGCAATAGTTTGTTAATCAGGCTTCAGCCAAAATGTTATTGATATCCTTTAAAAATGTTACAGATCTGTTGGTCTCCGAGACTTCTTCAGTGAAGGCATCCGCCAAAACAATAACAAATTTGTCTGACGTCTCTGGTATGGTAGTCTTTATATTAGTTTTCTTCTATCTTATAATATTACCAATACAAGTTACTGCAATACTAAAAGTTTACTTTTTAAAATTATTAATACTCATTTTAAACCTTTAGCTTCAAGTTCTGGATCAACTCTAAAAATGATGTTAGCTTTGTATTGACTCTTGTACTGTTAGTTTTTGTGTTGTTTTATATTTTTACTTGGTTCTCTCCCTTGGTCAACCAGTTTCCCAAGCAGCAACACCTTTACAACAAAAGATGCGCCAATTAAGACAGAAAAAGTCTATAAAGTTTGCTCAAGAAGTTTTGGACTCAAGTGATGATGAGGATGAAACAAACCAGCCAGAAAAATCATCTCTCATGTCCAAGTTTCAGGAAATTATGGCCAAACCAGCCCCAGAAAAGGTTTCAACATTTTTTTTACCTTGCAATTTTTTTCAACATCATGGTTATGGGTTAGTTCTAAAGTGATCAGAATGCTGTAGAAAAATGTCAATATTAGAATTAATCATTAAAACATTTTGATGAACATCTTCATCTCATTTTAGGAAATAATTCACAGAGCAAGTGAGACACCAAGAGTAAGTATAAAGTCCTAAATGTTTTATTGGCCAATAACTATGTAGTCTGTTTGTTTGGTGTTTTTAATTTAAAGAACAATTATTGTTTTATTGATTGCTTAGATTCAGTACACCTCATACAAATTGTTCATCTTTCAAAACATAGCATATCTTCACTAGGTTCTTGTTTCATCATATGCACAGACATTCATGTTATAAATGTTACTTATAAACTCAATATTCCTCTCGGAGACCCCCATGTCCCCGTATTCAGAAACTTCTTTCAATATTTTCAAGTGAACCAATGAAAGATTATTAATTTTAAAATTTATTTTATTTTCATTGATCCAGGATGTGAGAACCCCTCCGGTCAAGGCCACAACACCCCCAGCCGAGCCAGTCAAACGTCCACCTCCATCGCCCATCAAACCTATCAATAAGTTTGTCAGTCGACCACGCCCACCACCAGTCGCTGTCGCCACTAGGTCCCCAACACCACCTCCTCCACCAACACCTTTGCCGAACTTCATCAAACAGTTTGTGGGGACCGACTGGTTTGACAAGTACTTCCCCAACTGTACAGAAAATGTGAGAACCCCTGTTTGATCTAACAATAAACTGTATCTTAACATATGCTATGACTTTATGCCAACTCAATACGAAATTCACAAAAATTCCTTGGCTCAAAAAATACAAGTAACAAATTATCTCATGTTGTTTTTTTTAAATGTTGTGAGATTTTTCAATATATATTTACCAATTTGTTTTTATATAAGGAAAGAAAAGTGAGGCATCATATGTTGACAAGTATTTAAAATAACTAAAACATAAATTGATAAAACTCTTGACATGAAATGTTTATAACGGTGTGTATATTTAGGATGGTTAGAAGTGCAATGTCTTTTGTTTTTTGGGGAATGTTTGTAGAGCACAGTGAGCCCAGGTGTAGACCAGCATACTGTGCTATACAAGTGTAGACCAGCGTACTGTGCTATACAAGTGTAGACCAGCATACTGTGCTATACAAGTGTAGACCAGCATACTGTGTGCTATACAAGTGTAGACCAGCATACTGTGCTATACAAGTGTAGACCAGCATACTGTGCTATACAAGTGTACAAAATAAATAAATAATTGAGTGTAATCAAGAAACAAGACAAACAACATCTGTGATGACCTGAAACAAGACAAACAACATCTGTGATGAACTGAAACATCCCTCTCTCTGATCTCTCAGACAAAACACTGTTGCTAAGTGATTACTTTTCAATTCTCAGGTTATTGCCTATGTCTTCTGTTGACTAATCTCTCGCCTTACTGATGTATCCATTGTTTTGTTGACATTTTTTTCTGGGTTTTCCCAAAACTTTAAGTCATCATTATTTCTAATAAAGCTAAAGTGAATTATATTTTATTCTCAATTCTCTTAGAAAACTTTTTTTTGAGTTTCTGACCTGCAACAGTCTTGACCCCTGTCATTTTAAAAATTATCTCCCCTTGTATCTCTTCGGTTTGATTTGTGTTACGCAGACCATGCCCAAGCCTTGGACAGGTGATGTTTTTGTCAACATGATTGTCAAACTGCTCCGTATTGCCGAGTGGCTCCACAAAGTCTCCGTCACGGAGGCCATCCTTGCCATTCACTCGGCTGAAGGATTGAGTGACTCTGTCCTACATAACGTGGTCAAAACTCTGCTGTCCATGCTGAACCATTACTCCAGCCCCCCAAGCTGTTCTGTACAGGAACAGAAGGACTTTATTCTCTCAGCTGTGAGAGCGCTTGCAGCGTTTGCTGTTCGTGATAAGGATGTGGTGGCTGAATTGATTGTGCAGTTTCTGGATGGAGATGCAGCCGTTAGGTGAGGAAGCTGTCATGAAAGTTAATGTTAGTTGTTTCCCGTTAACTACCATTTAATTTCAGAAATTATTTTTCCTCCTCGTCATGTTTAAAAACAAGACTTAATGCTGGTTGACTAATTTTTTGAATTTATGGCCTCCCAATGCTTAATAGGTAGTTACAATAATATATCAGAAGGACTTCTTTGCCCAGTATTTGAAAGTTGTACATGCATGTAAAACAAAGTTCAAGCAATTGTTTCAATGTTCTGTATGTTGTAGATCAGCTGTCATAGATGTGATGAACAGTCTTGGACTTGTCGACCCCCACAGACAGATCCAGAAAGAACTTGACTCATGGGATATCTGGAGCTTGGAGGAAACAACACACAGAGAAGAGCTCCATCAGATGGCTAACCAATGGCTGGACAGGTGAGGGGCAGTCATTGACTAACAGTACAGTGAGGGTCAGTCTTTGACTAGCAGAGTACAGTGAGGGTCAGTCTTTGACTAGCAGAGTACAGTGAGGGTCAGTCTTTGACTAGCAGAGTACAGTGAGGGTCCGTCTTTGAATAGCAGAGTACAGTGAGGGTCAGTCTTTGACTGGCAGAGTACAGTGAGTGTCAGTCTTTGAATAGCAGAGTACAGTGAGGGTCAGTCTTTGATTGGCAGAGTAGAGTGAGGGTCAGTCTTTGACTAGCAGAGTACAGTGAGGGTCAGTCTTTGACTGGCAGAGTACAGTGAGGGTCAGTCTTTGACTGGCAGAGTACAGTGAGGGTCAGAATTTGACTAGCAGAGTAGAGTGAATGTCAGTCTTTGACTAGCAGAGTACAGTGAGTGTCAGTCTTTGACTAGCAGAGTACAGTGAGGGTCAGTCTTTGACTGGCAGAGTACAGTGAGGGTCAGTCTTTGACTAGCAGAGTAGAGTGAGGGTCAGTCTTTGACTGGCAGAGTACAGTGAGGGTCAGTCTTTGACTAGCAGAATAGAGTGAGGGTCAGACTTTCAATAGCAGAGTACAGTAAGGGTCATTCTTTCATTTGTGTCATTGTGTTTTTGTGTCCATCAAATCTTGTGATCAGCCCATGTCAATAACATGATGAAATGACATGTCATCTTAATGCCATTGAGAAAAATGCACAAGAGCTTTATTATATGAATACTATCACAGAGCTGAATAGTGGAAAACCTACCAGTAAAATGCTTTTGTCCCTAGGTTTATTTTTCTTATATCATTTATTGAGCTTCTTAGGAAGTTTTTTGTTTCAATTACAACATGACAGAAAAGTGTTCAGTAAGATATGTTTGTAATTTGTTTAAAATCATCAAGTGGATTGTTTAATGTACTAGTTTTGAAATCTGCAATCAAATTTATTATAACTATTATTAACAAACATTTTTTTTCTCTCTCTGTAACTTTCAGTCCCCATGGAGTTTAACTGTGTTAAGGTGTTTATCTTAAGAGATATGATTTTTCTTCTGTGTATTGTATTGTGTGGTTTGCTCAGTGTATCAATTGTCTCTTCTATTCACGTGCAATATTTATCAAATTTCTTTCTGTGGCAATTTATCACTCACTTCATTGTCTTGTTCAAATTTTATTTTAAAAAAAAAAAATCAATGAATATATTCACATACAGTGACAGCTGTATAATCATTGAATATATTCACACACATTCAGTGACCGCTGTATAATCATTAAATAATTCTACATTCAGTGACAGCTGTATAATCATTGAATATATTCACATTCAGTGACAGCTGTATAATCATTAAATAATTCTACATTCAGTGACAGCTGTTTAATCATTGAATATATTCACATACAGTGACAGCTGTATAATCATTGAATATATTCACATTCAGTGACAGCTGTATAATCATTAAATAATTCTACATTCAGTGACAGCCGTATAATTATTTTTTTATCCTGGTGATGCGAAATCTTTTTAGTATGCTGTTCCACAAAGATCTTCTATTTTATGAAGTTTGTGTTTTTACACTCCTTTTTAAAATTGTGACCAATTTGTACACAATTTGTTTAATGTTTATGCTTGTATCTGTTTTTGAACTATCTTAATACTAGTGTATCACCCGTCAAAAAGGACCGAAGTTTCCAAAATAAATATATTTTAGATGAAATTTATTAATTTTGAAAAAATCCACATGAGAATAAAAAAATATTTTAATACAGAACTTTTATTAATTTTTATTTTATTGATTTATTTCCATATTGAACCATTTTATGCGGACGTTCAAAAAGTTATTTTACATGCAGTTATTTGGTGTGCTGCTTTCTAAAATTTGTAGTGTTATGAACGGGATGAACATGCATAAAAATTATGTTTATTGATTATACTATTTTTTTATCTTACAAAAAATTTGTGTTTGCATTTCCGGATGTTTATGTATTTCTTTATTTCATATTCATGTTTTATCACTTAGAAAACTGTATCAGCTTTATTCACACTGACTGAGTCATGAAATAATAAATGTTGAATTTGTATCTGTTAATTAAAAGTAAAACTCAGTTGTTTTTTTGTTTGTCCATTTATTAATATATTATATTTATGATTTTCTCTCCGTGTCGGTACAGATGGATGTCTGCTTATCAGATTAGAATACAGGACACTGTAACTAAACTGAACAATGGACACAGTTTTCAAGGACGTCTGGGAAATCCTGGCCAAAATTCCAGACGGGTCAGTCATTTGACACACTTTCCTACCCATCATTTGACACACTTTCCTACCCATCATTTGACACACTTTCTTACCCATCATTTGACACACTTTCCTACCCATCATTTGACACACTTTCCTACCCATCATTTGACACACTTTCCTACCCATCATTTGACAAACTTTCCTACCCATCATTTGTGTTACAAATTGTTTCAACTAGTTGCTGTTTTCAAACTGATTTTCCTCAATTTTCTCAAGTATTTCCAGAACTGAATCTAATACTGGTATATCCCAATGTAGGGCACAATGCAAACAGATGTAAGTGGAGGTCAGCTTAAGGTACCAGAATCTGTGAGGACAGGCAGGACGTCCTCCACTTCCAATGGTAGCATTACAAGTAGGTGTTTGTGAGTATGTGTGGGAACCCACCATAGTCCCATTACTAGGTTCTACAAAATTAGATCACACTGGCAGGGTTGGGTTTCTGGGAGAATATAAAGAGCATGTGTCAACAAACATGCACGAGCCGTGCCCTGAGTGTTATATCTGGATTCACATAATACCAAAAATCATTATTTTTCTAACATGAGACAAGTCCGTTGGAAAGTGACAAAGTTTTCTTTTTTTTCCAATAACATTTTAAAAATATTGTTTTCATAAAACAAAATGCCACAATTCGTACCTTACCTTCAAATGATTATTTCAAACATTTTTTTAAACTTCAAACTTTTTTTTTCTCTTCCAGTAACTTTAGACAGACTTCAAGAATCCTCCATCATGGAGTCAGTGACCTACATAGATGCCGTGACCTACTTCTGTGAGATGATGCTTGAGAAGGAGTTGGAGGCACTAAAGAGAGGAGAGGTCTTTTCCAGGAAACAAGGGGAGACGACAACACAGGCTAAAAATACAGTTCTGGTTCTTCCCAAGATAGCGCAGTAAGTTGGGAAATGTGGTGAAATGTGGGGAAATGGGGTGAAATGTGGGGAAATAATCAATCAAGATGAAGGATGCCAGATCAATATTTAAGTAAGGCAAAATGTGAAATTAGAAAACTTGAACAAAAATTGTCCAAAGTTCATTCATAGCAATACAAGTCTCTGTTTCTTTTCTCTTGAGTGAAGTATTGTTTAAAAAAAACATAGTCAAATAAATTGATGTCATTTCAATGTCAAGGTCAATGTTTTTTAATAAATTATACAGTGACAAAGTATTTGTGGTGAACTGGAGGCAAACAAAATTAATGAGATTTACAGCAATCATTCCCTCAATAACATTATCACATTATTTTGACTCAATATGTTGAGTTAACTATCACAGAGTTTTCAACACAATCTATAACACATCCTTTCATCACTCTTACTAAAAAAAATGTGACTTGCAGAACATAGGATTTACTTGTATTCTTACAGTTCATTCATTATTGAAGTATTCTAAGTTTAAAGACGTTGGTGATTGGATTGTGTGAAAAAGAAAAAGCTATCATTGAAACAGATCAAATACTAATAAATACATTTTAAAATTTTGAATTTTTTTTTTGGTGGGGTCCTCAAATTTTTAATGTTCAATTTATTACCTTATTTTAAGACACATCTTACAAAGAGTTTCACCAGCCTGTTTGTTGTAAGGGACATAATGTGCACAAAATTGTTGCTATGAAACTACACACAAAAATGAATGTTGACTGAATAAATTTGAAATAGAATTGCTTGATGCCACACCAACAGAAACAAAAAATTTGGCTCAATTCCTGAAAGCTTTTTTTTTTCTTTTTTGCATTTGATTACACAAAAATTTATTACACTTATGTGCTTCTGATTACACAAACAAGATGTTACATGTATGTGCTTCTGATTACACAAACAAGATATTACATGTATGTGCTTCTGATTACACAATCAAATTATTACACTTATGTGCTACTGATTACACAAACAAGATATTACACTTATGTGCATAAACACATTGTAAAATATTTTCCTCACCACCTCAAAGAGTTCCAACTATATATTCAGTGTTTATGTGTGTCAATTGTAGTAAAAAGGTTTCTACGTCTAATATTGAGTATCTGATTGTTTGTTTTTTTAGCAAACCTGCTTTGGTCAGACTTGGAGAGATGCACACTAGCAAATGTCGAAGAGAAACAATATTACCAACTGGTAGGTCAAGCAACCAGAGAGAAACAATATTACCCACTGGTAGGTCAAACAACCAGAGAGAAACAATATTACCCACTGGTAGGTCAAACAACCAGAGAGAAACAATATTACCCACTGGTAGGTCAAACAACCAGAGAGAAACAATATTACCCACTGGATGTCATCACATTTACACATGTTAAACTATGTTGTCACATTTACACATGTTAAACTATCTTGTCACATTTACA
>MUZC01000377.1:1020621-1041047 GCA_002072015.1 Radix auricularia | reverse complement strand
CCCCCCCCCCCCCCCCCCCGAGAATATCGTCGGTTCATTGTAGTATAGAAATATGGCTTACTTCTCACGATATATTTATTAACAAAACACACACAGTTCACACAGACTAACGAATGTTGCAATTTTTACTGAGATATTAATAATTCAATCACAAATCCGTCGCTGAAAATAAATACAATGGCTAAATTTATAACAATGCCAAAATAAAAATGGGAGAGATAGTTTGATGTCGTGTTGTCTTTTAATTTGAAGTAACGCCTTCGGTAACGTCAGGAATTCATCCCCCTTGTGTAACCACGGTCAACAAAGGGGCAGGTACTCTTGTCTGTTTCCGTGGACACGGTGTCATCATTGCCCCTCCCGTGAGGACAGGTCCTATTAAGGTTGTGTCCCTTTCTTCGCGGGCCTCTCTATTTGGCCTGGACAAACTCTGGTCCATCCGTCGTACGGCCACAATGCGCCCTTTTGTTTTTTAGTTTCAAGCTCCAAATGTTGCCAAATATTAAAGACGGTAAAGGTAATTGGACGCCTTTCTTTGAATGTCAGAGATTTCAGTTTTGGCTTGATATTTTCAGTGTTAAGAACATTGACGTTCAGTGGCGTACCACGTTTTAGCGCCATTCGTGGTGGGGTGGGGGTGTCAAGACTTCAATTTTCAAATCAATTAGAGGTGAACCTACCCAATAAATGAAGAGATGCAACCTGTCGCCGACAGACGCATCGCCCCCCCCCCTCACTACGCCGCTGTGCAAGGACAAACAGAGCAACACATAAGACACCAAACAAATATAACTCAAAAAGAACTATACTCATAAGCAACTTAAAAAACTACACGCACCTACCAACAGGTCAATTATATTTAAATCAATCCTATTAACTTGCATAATACATGTTCATATATTCACAATACACATACACACTGTATATCTGCTACGTCTGTCTTCCTTTCATACGAAACGATCTCTCTGCCTCACAGACTCTCAGATCTCTCTCACTCACAGACTCTCAGATCTCTCTCACTCACAGACTCTCAGATCTGCCTCACTCACAGACTCTCAGATCTCTCTCACTCATAGACTCTCAAATCTCTCTCACTCACAGACTCTCAGATCTCTCTCACTCACAGACTCTCAGATCTGCCTCACTCACAGACTCTCAGATCTCTCTCACTCACAGACGCTCAGATGTCTCTCACTCACAGACTCTCAGATCTCTCTCACTCACAGACTCTCAGATCTCTCTCACACACAGACTCTCAGATCTGCCTCACTCATAGACTCTCAGATCTCTCTCACTCACAGACGCTCATATGTCTCTCACTCACAGACTCTCAGATCTCTCTCACTCACAGACTCTCAGATCTCTCTCACTCACAGACTCTCAGATCTCTCTCACTCACAGACTCTCAGATCTCTCTCACTCAATTTTTAAGGATATTCCCACAAAACTTTGAGGTCTAGAATCTAGATGTTGTTGATAAAATTTCTTAACACCGTTTACTTGAAATGTATTGGCATTTTAGGTTATCTTAAAAAAATTATTCTTCAACAAGTTTTGGAACCATTGCTCCAACTAAACTTCTGGATAATTTTTTTAAAATTTAAAGTACATTATATAACATTTTAACAATAATAAATGGATAAGAAAAAGAAGTTTAAAAACAAATAATGGCCACGTTACTCCATAAAACAGAGACCAAAAGTCAAATAGGAATTCCTAAATACACTAACCGCTGGTTTGACTTTCAACACTACACAGCCACAAGCCTGGCGCTAAATGCTGAAATACAATCTCATGTGTGTTAGGTTAATGAGGGAAAAAAATATTTTAAAAAAAAAAACTTCTTCTTTTCAGTGTTGGACAAACAAAAGTATTGTGTCCAGTGCGGCTGTGTGCTCTAGGGGCTGCATCTGTCTATTTGAACGGAAATTGTCTCCCTGCCACATTACCTGCGGGCCGGGCTGGCTGTTTGAATATTTGACATGAATGTTTGTGTTAGACGGGGGATGCTACATGGTGACAAGGAATTCATTTTTTTTTTTCTTTTCTATTAGACGTTTTTCCAAGAATTTGAATTGAAAGCTTTGGCTTGTGTATTCTTTGCACTAAATAGAAAACTTCATTTTGGGAAGTTCTATCGAAAACTTAAAGAACTTAATTGTTGTCTGCCAATCGATTTTTTTTTTTGGCTCGTTTTTTTCTTCACGTCTGGCGAAATGTTGATACAATTATACTGTCACACAAAGTTTAAAGATTGCCACTGTGGATAGAAATTACCGAAACTAACCGAGCAATTTGAATGATTTATTCATATTACAGCTAAAAATTTGTTTTTTTTCCTTGTTACAAGATTAAGACGTTGAGAAGAAATTGACGTATATTTAAGTTCCAACCTGAGTGTGACAGTGACAGCTGTGGTTAGTGACAATGTCGTCACAATGGCGTATATTTATATAATGACTGTCCATCCCAGGAAAAGTTTTCAACCGTGTATTGCTTAACAGGATGAAAAACGCGGTGACCCTCTACTGCGGGACCAACAAGCTGGTTTTCGCACCAACAGATCCTGCACTGACCAAATAGCGACACTGCGTATCATTATCGAGCAGTCACTAGAGTGGAACTCACCACTCTATATCAACTTTGTTGACTACGAAAAAGCCTTCGACAGTGTGGACAGGCAAACCATGTGGAGATTGCTAAGGCACTATGGGGTGCCACAGAAGATTACGGATATAATCAGAAACATGTATGAAGGGATAAACTGCCGAGTTGTTCATGGTCAGCAGGTGACAGATGCTTTCCAGGTGAAGACTGGTGTGAGACAAGGTTGCTTGCTGTCACCCTTTCTGTTTCTATTAGCCATTGACTGGGTGATGAAAACATCTACACAGCAGAAAAGGAATGGCATCCAATGGACCTTGTGGGATCAACTTGATGATCTAGACTTTGCTGATGACCTTGCCCTTCTTGCACATACCCAACAACAGATGCAGGAGAAAACAAACATTGTCGCAGCCACTTCTGCTAGCATAGGTCTCAACATACACAAAGGGAAGAGTAAAATCCTCAAGGTTAATGCCACCAGTACATCACCCATCATGCTTGAAGGAGAAGCCCTTCAGGGGGTGGAGAGTTTTGTTTACCTTGGCAGCATGGTGGATAAACAAGGTGGTACAGATGCCGACGTCAAAATAAGGATCGGAAAAGCAAGAGCAGCCTTCCAGCAACTCAAGAATGTTTGGGTCGCCAACAACTTAGGCAGCAAGTTAAAAGTAAGGATTTTTAACGCTATGGTGAAACCAGTGCTGCTATATGGAGCTGAGACATGGAAAACAACGGCTGTAAACCTGACCAGAATCCAGACCTTCATTAACAATTGTCTAAGAAGGATTCTCAGAATTCACTGGCCGGACAAAATCAGCAACCAGGAACTGTGGCAGCGGACTAAACAGAAGCCCATTGAGGAAAAGATTCTTCAAAAGCGGTGGAGGTGGATCGGTCATACACTAAGGAAACCTGCTTCTAATACAACAAGGCAAGCCCTGAAATGGAACCACCAGGGTAAACGGAAAAGAGGCCGCCCAAGAAACACCTGGCGCCGAGAATTGGAGGCAGACATCAAGAGGATTGGCCATGAATGGAAGATCCTGGAGAAAATGGCCCAGGATAGAGATGCCTGGAGAGCTCTTGTAGGTGGCCTATGTCCTAGGAGGAAGTGCAGACGCCGGCGATGATCGGTAGATGTCCCTCGTGGACGAGAAGGCTCAACAAACAACAACATCAGTGTGACAGCTGTAGTTAGTGACAATGTCGTCACAATGACGTATATTTAAGTTCCAACATCAGTGTGACAGCTGTGGTTATTGACAATGTCGTCACAATGACGCATATTTAAGTTCCAACATCAGTGTGACAGCTGTNGATAAACAAGGTGGTACAGATGCCGACGTCAAAATAAGGATCGGAAAAGCAAGAGCAGCCTTCCAGCAACTCAAGAATGTTTGGGTCGCCAACAACTTAGGCAGCAAGTTAAAAGTAAGGATTTTTAACGCTATGGTGAAACCAGTGCTGCTATATGGAGCTGAGACATGGAGAACAACGGCTGTAAACCTGACCAGAATCCAGACCTTCATTAACAATTGTCTAAGAAGGATTCTCAGAATTCACTGGCCGGACAAAATCAGCAACCAGGAACTGTGGCAGCGGACTAAACAGAAGCCCATTGAGGAAAAGATTCTTCAAAAGCGGTGGAGGTGGATCGGTCATACACTAAGGAAACCTGCTTCTAATACAACAAGGCAAGCCCTGAAATGGAACCACCAGGGTAAACGGAAAAGAGGCCGCCCAAGAAACACCTGGCGCCGAGAATTGGAGGCAGACATCAAGAGGATTGGCCATGAATGGAAGATCCTGGAGAAAATGGCCCAGGATAGAGATGCCTGGAGAGCTCTTGTAGGTGGCCTATGTCCTAGGAGGAAGTGCAGACGCCGGCGATGATCGGTAGATGTCCCTCGTGGACGAGAAGGCTCAACAAACAACAACATCAGTGTGACAGCTGTAGTTAGTGACAATGTCGTCACAATGACGTATATTTAAGTTCCAACATCAGTGTGACAGCTGTAGTTAATGACAATGTCGTCACAATGACGTATATTTAAGTTCCAACATCAGTGTGACAGCTGTGGTTAGTGATAATGTCGTCACAATGACGTATATTTAAGTTCCAACATCAGTGTGACAGCTGTGGTTAGTGACAATGTCGTCACAATGACGTATATTTAAGTTCCAACATCAGTGTGACAGCTGTGGTTAGTGACAATGTCGTCTGTCTGAGTAGGGAAGCAAAGTACGTCCCCGGGCGACCAGACCAACCCTTCACTCTCCTTTCTACCCCAGTGCGACCAGACCAACCCTTCACTCTCCTTTCTACCCCAGTGCGACCAGACCAACCCTTCACTCTCTTTTCTACCCCAGTGCGGTCCTGCTTCAGGTCCTGCTACTAGTCTAGTAGCCAGATGAATCTCTGGAAATGTACCATGCACAAATAGACTAAACAAAATCATTTAAACACGTTCACCAATAAATTTAGTTTGACTGCCATGATTGCTGAAATGTTGATTTGAAGTCTATCGCTACAATTTCTCTCTCAATATAAAACTAAAAACAAAAATTTAGAAAATAAATACAACTATAGAATATAACCAAACCACAATGATTTGTTTTTTATACATTGTTTCTTTTTTTGTTCAATCTCATTCCATAATATGACTAGTTTCTTATACTTGTAAGTTGTAAGCATTATTAACTGAACCTATGTCTAAAGGTGTTATATTTATTTCTGCTGATATTCCTGGAAGTTGTGGAATGTTCTCTATAACAACATTCCATTCCAACAACGCATGGCCTAAGCCAACCCCCCCTCCCCCTTTTCTCCAATTCTACCCCTGCCGTCCATTTGTAAGTGGAACACGATCGAGTAAACATGAGTATACGAGGCACAAGCTGAGCTGAATTGATCAAGAGTGATGTTTTTGTCCGAACGGTCAGCCGGCTTACGGTCCCTGTTTTTACAGTCGCGTGTTGACCAGTCTATAGCCCTACATGAAGCGGCCATGTCCGACCAGAAGGTGTTTTGTTTGACCGCTTCCGGTCTCACAAAGGCGTCGCCTATAATCAATCGCGGCCTCCCCGCCCCCCCCCTCCCAACATGTCTCCCCACACCCTCGGTCTGGACGTGGGAATAATGAGGAGGTTCGTAATGTCACGTGACTGTCGTATCGTTTGGTGGGTCAAGTCACGTGACAAGGGTCTCCTTAGAATAACGGGATTTTAAACAATAGTTCAACATTAGTGACGTTGTGGCAGTTATGAGGGACGATTGGTAAAGCGAAAAGCAAAAAATAATAATAATAATAATAATAATAATACGATGACCTTATAAATAGTACCAATAATTTGGTGAAATCCTGCACGAAGTTTTGGACAAGGGAGACTACCTACAATGGAACCATAATTCTAGAGACACAAAATGATGTCGTATTTTCAGCGAATATTAGTTTCTACTTACAGTCCATGGCCATGACTCCCTGGAGTGAGTTTTGAACTTGATTTTTATAAACTTCTGTTTTATTAGCGACGAGGCAAGGCGAAAACGCCACGTCATTAAAAACAAAATATGCCACCAGAATTGGTTAAGTTACTTATCTGAGATATACAGACGCGCCTTCTATGTAGAACAGGGGTGGCGAACACGCGGCTCTCGAGCCGCGTGCGGCTCCGGGCCAAAATGAATGCGGCTCTTTGCCTCTTATCATTATTTTGTATACTGTGGCTCTTTGCCAAGTTTAGATTTTGTTTTAGATACATCGTCTTTCGATACTCATTCCTATGTCACAAGTTAGTGGAAAGAGAAACCTCTCTCAAGGTGTAAGTTCTGAGTGTTTTCTAGATTCTAGGAAAACCCTGCAAAGTGACTTCCGTCACTTTTGGGAAAACCCCTCTGAAAGTCAATGTTCCTTAATGAGTTCGAGGAAACCCCCTCCTTTAGGTCGAGTTCCTGCATCTCCCAACCTTTTTTAGAAGAATGTTTTATAAATAAAGAGGCTCAGTCTTTTGCCGGACGCGAGCTAGTGCAGTTTAAAGTTATTTTCCTTAAGGGCAGGTTAAACCCCTAAAATCTTAATTTTGTGTTAAAAATCAAAGCACCGGTCCATTCTGACTGACACTCATGTAAAGGAACTGCTCCGAGTGGCTACAACTGAATACAAACCTGATTTGCAGAAGTTTACTGAAAACAAAAGATGCCAGAAATCCCATTCAGATTATCATCCCAATGGCGTTCCATGGGAAGCCAAGGATTTGTTCCCGGGGCCTAGGGCGTCCCCGAGTTCCACCCAGCTCCAAATGGGTGAAAAGCGGTGGGGTAATGCGTGGAGCCCTCAGCCGTGGCATGTGAACGCTGCATCACTTGCCAAAAAATTAACTACTGCCTTGCAGATGGTCCTGGCTGACCAAAGGCTATGGAAGCAAATCCAGAAAATACAGCAGGCTGAAGTCGGAGACCACAGGCCAATTGGCGCAAAACTCGTGGCACGCAAAACTCAATATTCAATACTGCGAACGAAGAAGAAGAGGATCATCCCATCACTCCAACAATGTAACAAAAACACCTGACTGAGCATTTTATATTATGTGTTTAATATATTATTGTTAAAATTATATGCTTTTGTGTGGTGTGGCTCTCTGACTCTCACAGTTTAAAATTTTGGCTCTTTTTGTCGAACTTGTTCGCCACCCCTGATGTAGAAGATAATTGCGTCCAAAGACCATGACGGATGATCTGTTGGAAGGGATGCGGCGGTCACAGGCCACGGCTATGAGGGTTCCACGCATTATCCAGCCGCCTAACTATTGTTTGTTGAGTACCCTTTTGAAGCTGGGTGACTCAGGGACTCCTTAGGCCACAGGATTCGAACTCGTGACCATCGGTACGCCAGTCAAGCGAGCTTGCCACTCGACCACCGTGTTACATAGGACATCTGTGGAACTACTTTCAGAGCTATGTGAGTCCACTTCTGAAATCTGTTCAACTGCCGCCATGTTAAACAATGTGTGAACATAGATCTGACTTAAGAAAGTTTTCATGATATAGTTTGGGAGTAGCAGTACAAGCCCGGGGAGGGGGATGGTAGTGTTTAGGAGTAGCAGTACAAGCCCGGGGAGAGGGAGGGGGTAGTGTTTAGGAGTAGCAGTACAAGCCCGGGGATGGGGAAGGGGGTAGTCCTCAAACTGAGCGCCGTAGATATACACTTATATTTTTTTCCTGCACGTAATGAAACTTTAGCGGATGGTCTTTGCTTGTTCTGGTTTGTTTCTGGGACGAAATGACATCCTAAATTCATTCGAAAAATTTTCTACATTTCTGATTCCCTCAATAGATCTACTTCATCTTCTCTGAAAGAGACGTTTTAAAAACTATGTTTCCGCGGTAATCTCCATTTCTTGGAAAATTGATGTAAAATCTATTTTTAGAAACCGGGGGTGGGGTGGGGACTGGATTGGGGAGATAAGAATTTATTTATTTTCAGTTCGGTCTTATGCTGAAACTGTTACGCAATGACATCTTCCCACTTTACTTCCGTGGGGAAACATTCAACAGGGGAATAAAAAGCCTTATTTTCTTGATTCAACACAAGTCATTTCATTTAACAAGATGCCCGATTACAACGACTACACCGATTACACCGATTACTCTTCAAACTGACCAGGAAAGGCTTCCCCCTTTTTTCGTTCAACCTGTGGGTAGTTTTCATAAACAATGTTACAAACATCCTCACTCTTTGAAACCATGTATTTTTTATATGGCTAAAAGACATGAGGACCCTTGCTATAAAGGGTTCCCATATCACACACAGAGAACAAGACTCATTGTCCATTTCATAGTAACAAAATAAAACTGAGTAATTTCACATACTCTAAAACCTTTCAGCGGAAAAAAAAACTTTGTGTGCATGTGTACTTATCTTTGTGTATACGTGAGTGCGTATGTGTGCGTGCTTGTGTATGCGTGTGTCTTTGCCAGCACAAAGAAGAAAAGATTATTACCCGTTACACCCCGTTAATTAACATGTGTTTTTCTCCCTGAACACTCGGATGTTTTCGGAACTCTTCCTGCCTTCCAATAACATTTTTCTGAAGGTTTCCCCAAGATAAGCTCAACTGTCACCAAGAACTTGAAGAAATCTACCAGTCCCGGTGTCTTACAATGCACGGGGCCATGTCTCCAGGTGAGAAGTGCTGTCCCGCATCAATACACCTTACAAATCCATCCCAAGTAGCCAGTGTTCCCTGGGTGTAAATGTCACCTTCGGGGTGTCACCGCCCCCACTCCAGCCCTACAACCATTGTGGGCCGGGTAGCGGTCTCAAAGGAAGGGATAATTATTTGCAAACAGCCCGCGGCGGGCGGACGTATACGTTCAAGGGGTAAGATCGTTACTGCTTGACCTAAGCTAATGTTCGGCCATTGTCCAGTTGTTTGACACACCTGAGCGCGTGCCATCCCTTTAGGTACGGCCACTGTTCACCCACCTCCTTTGGTTCCCTGATGAGTTCCCTCTTGCTAATGGCCGACATTTGGTGCGACAATCCAGCGACGACATTATGGAACCTGTTGACAGCTGAGTCTAAGTCTGATAGGATGTCATCATATAGGAGATCTTTCAGGCTTCAGCTATTGTTTGTTGGCTTGTTTGTTTGTATTTTGGTTTGTTGTTTTTGGTTTATTTTTGTTGTTGTTTTTGTTTGATTTTTTGTTTGTTTTTTTATTTGTTTGTTTTTATAACTTGAAGAGGACGTCAAATCCGACGAAATTTCAGTGATAGTTCTGATTTTAGCACAGACCGTTAGTTTAGATTGTAGCACGGACCGCTAGTTTAGAATGTAGCACAGATTGTTAGTTTGGAATGTAGCACAGATTGTTAGTTTAGATTGTAGCACGGACCGCTAGTTTAGAATGTAGCACAGATTGTTAGTTTGGAATGTAGCACAGATTGTTAGTTTGGAATGTAGCACAGACTGCTAGTTTAGATTGTAGCACAGATTGTTAGTTTAGAATGTAGCACAGATTGTTAGTTTAGATTGTAGCACAGATTGTTAGTTTGGAATGTAGCACAGATTGTTAGTTTAGAATGTAGCACAGATTGTTAGTTTAAAATGTAGCACAGATTGTTAGTTTGGAATGTAGCACAGATTGTTAGTTTGGAATGTAGCACAGATTGTTAGTTTAGATTGTAGCACAGATTGTTAGTTTGGAATGTAGCACAGATTGTTAGTTAGATTGTAGCACAGATTGTTAGTTTGGAATGTAGCACAGATTGTTAGTTTAGAATGTAGCACAGATTGTTAGTTTAGAATGTAGCACAGATTGTTAGTTTAGAATGTAGCACAGACTGCTAGTTTAGAATTTAGCACAGATTGTTAGTTTAGAATGTAGCACAGACCATTAGTTTAGAATGTAGCACAGATTGTTAGTTTAGAATGTAGCACAGACTGCTAGTTTAGAATGTAGCACAGATTGTTAGTTTGGAATGTAGCACGGACCATTAGTTTAGAATGTAGCACAGATTGTTAGTTTAGAATGTAGCACAGACTGCTAGTTTAGAATGTAGCACAGATTGTTAGTTTGGAATGTAGCACAGACCATTAGTTTAGAATGTAGCACAGATTGTTAGTTTGGAATGTAGCACAGACTGGTAGTTTAGAATGTAGCACAGATTGTTAGTTTAGAATGTAGCACAGACCGGTAGTTTAGATTGTAGCACAGACTGCTAGTTTAGAATGTAGTACAGATCGTTAGTTTAGAATGCAGCACAGATTGTTAGTTTAGAATGTAACACTGGCCGTTAGTTTAGAATGTAACACTGGCCGTTAGTTTAGAATGTAGCACAGACCATTAGTTTAGAATGTAACACAGACCGTTAGTTAAGAATGTAGTACAGACCGTTAGTTTAGAATGTAACACTGACCGTTAGTTTAGAATGTAACACAGGCCGTTAGTTTAGAATGTAGCACAGACCGTTAGTTTAGAATGTAACACAGGCCGTTAGTTTAGAATGTAGCACAGACCGTTAGTTTAGATTGTAGCACAGACCGTTAGTTTAGAATGTAGCACTTGGCAATAATTAATGTTACACAGAGTCCACAGTTTTGAATGTAACATAGTAGAGTGTAGCATTGCCACTGGTCGATGGTTTAGAATAGGGGTCGAGAAACCATGACTCACGAGCCAGATATGACTTTTTTGATGGCTGCACGTGGCTCTCATACAAATGTTCGAAAATTGTTTAAAAACGTTTATACAGACTTCTTCGATCTTCATATTAATTGCATATAGAAAACAGCAAAACAATGTTATTAAAAGTAATCCGGAGACATAAATGTTGTACTTTTAGTGTTGAAATTTCAGAAAATGTACACTTTAACCTAAATTTTTAGATTGAAACATTACGTATGGCTTTTAAGGAATTACTTTTAACATGTGTGGTGTTCATGGCTATCTTAGACAAGAAGTTTCCCGACCCCTTGTTTAGACTGTAGCACAAGTCGATGTATTAGAAGAAGAAAAAGTGTGTGTGTGGGGGGGGGGGTAATTTAGAATGATCGGTGGATTCGTTTTAGAAAGTTAGAAAGCATTAATAATTTATTGTATTTAGAAGACTGGAAAGTTAAAAAATATATTTTATCTTAGGCTCTTTGTTCCTTTCGGGAAATTGTCGATAGCTGGCGATAAACATCCCTATTTTTGTTCTTTATTTTCATCTCAACTAAATCAAAGAAAAGTTGAATCAAGCTACTGTTTAATTTTGGTTATGTTCCATTCATCAAGTAGGCCAATCTGTGATATAGTTTGTGTTTACCATGTTTGTTTACAAGAGTCCTCAGTGTACGTTAAACGTTGAAATAATGAGTAAAGTAATAGTGAGCCCAGGTACTCTAGCTATTCTTGACCCTGTCTACCATCATCAAAATAAATTAAATATGTACTTCGGAAGTTCCATTTTAATTTTATTCTACCTACTGAGGCTTAGCCTTTTGCTTACTCCCCAAAGAAATCTCTGTTCCAACTCTTCATAACTCTCAAATTCAAGAATATATCTCACTCCCATCAAACAATTTTATGTCACTTCCCTTTCCCGTTTCCCAAACCCCAGCAGTTCTTTTATTTTCAGACTCGCCGTTCCATCAGCGTGTTCCCTCAAATAGCACCGTTTCCCCTTACTCCAGATTTCTACAGTATTCTGAGGCCCCTGAACTTTCAATAATTTTTGACGACATAAAAAAATAACAACTTTTTTTTTTCTTTCAAAGTGAACCCGTTACTCCGTTAGGGGTCCATCGCTGATTGGTCGTTGTTTGACACAAGAGGCGGGGCGTTCTCGCGTGCAAACCAGCCGTTGAAAGAAGCAACGCATCGCACCGTTCTGGTTATTCTCGAGTGACGTCGCGCGGCTACCGGGCGGTGAGTGTTGTCCTGTGAGAAAACTGTGGATACCAATAACCGAAACAGGTGATCTGGTTTGTCACATGTTAAGACATTGAGTGACCAGTCGCTATCAGGTGACGGAGATTTAACTACTGAATTTCTCTGTGGATATCGGAGCCAGGAGTCCGTTGGAGGATCGCCATATGACGGCACGTCTTCTTGGATACATGTTACATATCATTTTAACTGACAGTAAGTGACCTGTGGTCTTTGACTCACTGTGACAAGTTTGATGCCAAAGAATTTCAATCTCGTGACTTGAACATCTAAGAATTATAGACGTTCATCTGATGTCGTCATCACGGGTTTGTTCATATTTTAGGCTGAATGGCGCATTTATTTATTGGAAGTTTTGGTTGAGTGGATGATTTGGTTGTGTGGAAATTTTGCTTGGGGCAAAAAATTAAAATCTTTTAAAGTGAGTTACGGCTCTAAATAAAATAAATGATTTTTTTTTTTAAAATAATTTAATTTCAATTGTAGATTCTTTATTGTTCACAATCATACGCTTATACTTAAAGTTTCTTTTGGTCAAAGCGGGCAGTAAATGTGACGTTAATGTCAGCGGTGGTCAAGACAAGAGAAAGAGTCTTTGATTTGTCTGAGTCTACACACACAAGTCCGAATCAAAGGACTTGTTGAACTCCAAAGTTTGTTGCGCCACCCAGGCTGCAGTGTCTTACCTATCTGGAGACAAAAGTCAAGAATAATTCTTCAAAATTTTACTTTTGAACAAGGGAAGGGTTAGTGCTTTCCCATGAAGGATGATAATTTCCCCACAATCCATTGACGAAAAGAATAACAACTCAGTTTCGTTTGTTGACAACGCTCTCCGTCCTTACAAGGAAGATATTGTACGTGATTTACCGCCTGCTGCTCCCTTCTCTCCTACATATTACGTCACCGCCAAAGGGAGAGTATAGCATCAAGATTGAAGCTTTCAAATTTTAATACACAAATTGGGAGAATGCTTTTTTGTTTTGTTGACGCGATAATACTTCATGTTTTTATCTTACTGTGATCAAACTCAAAGGTTTCAAAACTGTAATGATATGCAGGAGCGGCTCAAATGTGGGTATGATGCGTGATGGTCACATAGACTCCACATTTTTTTCCTTTCTCAACTCTTCGCATAATTTCCCAGAAGGCAAAAATTGCCTATATTCACTCAAAGCTCAAAGTGTCTAGCGCGGCCTTTGCGATTTTTGCTGAAGATCTATATTTAGATAATTATCTTACTTCTAAGACTTTCATGAGAGAATAAAACAAACAATTTACCCCCGCCCCGACCCCCCGCGANTCATTGGAGAAAAAAAAAAACAAATTCCCCCCCCCCCCCCCCCCCCCCCCCCCACGTTAACACATTTATCTATGTTTGGTCTCATCTTAAGCGCGCGCATAACCTCCGCCACCTTCCCCCCACCCGTCATATATTTATATACTTGATGTTTACTACTGACCTGTAAACAAATCTCACCACAGTCTCTAGATGCTGTATTACGGTTTAAATGTGCATCTCTTGAGAAAGATAAATTTTGTAAACAGAGTGCTATAATTAGCAATCATTTCCCCTCCTGTTAAAATTACGAGCACAAGTTAGTGAGTGCGCTATGAACATTAAAAGGAAAACTATTAATATTGTAAATTAAATTACTTTTACTTTTTTTCAAGGATAGATTCACCCGTCGAAAAAATGAAACATTTCAACGCACTTGATCTTCTGCTCAAATTTAGTTTTAATCCACGCAGTTTCAGTGTCGGATTACCCGAGAAACCAGTCTTAAGGACACGCCACCGGAAAGCCAAGAAAATTAAATTTCACAATTTTTTTTAATTTCTTTTTTTTTTATGCCAATCTAAGCTCCAAATCTCGTCATGACTCCGTGACCAAACGAGAGACAAATGATGAACAGAGATTATTGATGCGCCATTGAATTGAAACCATATGTACCCAAAGATTATTAAAAAGGAATTATTACTTTTTATTATTACTTAAAACATCAGTAGTTACATGTCCACTCATTTGTGTACTTTCGTTCATTTCAATTATGTGCTTGATTTTTCTCCGCAGGCAAATATTTCAATAGGATACGTAATCAAAAAGTTTCGACTCTTACAACATCGGATACTACATACATGATAAACGAATAATAGAAAGTAATCAACGCAAGGAAAAATTCTTAACGTAATCAACTAGGATATTTACACAGCTACGTATTAGTGACTACAACAGAAAAGTGTGTGTGTATGTGTGATATTTAATTTAAAAAAAAAGATTCATTATTAACCAAGGGATTTTTTCGATGCTTGATGACCTCACCAAAATGTGCGACTTTCTAGTGGACTTTTAAATCTGACTGTCACCAAACTACAGTGTGAAACATTTTCTCAAACATGGCGCTTTCTAATAGGAACAAACTCCGAGTGTCTGTCACCTTGTGCCACTTTTACACCGGAGCCTTACTGTTTCTCATTTGGATATGTGGTGCACCCGGGGCGCGGGGCGCCGACCCTACGGTGGAGTTCAGCATAGAGGAGGAACGTCCGGTCGGAACGGAGCTCGGAAGTCTGGGGGATGACCGCGTCCTGCCGTTGGGGCTGGACGCCGGAGTCAGGGGGTCGTTGAGGTACAGTCTCCTGCCTCTGGGATTTCCGAGATCATCGCTGTTTCGTGTGGACGAATACTCCGGCCAGGTGAGTCAAACTTTGATGTTAACATTGTGGCCAGGTGAGTCAAAATTTGATGTTAACATTGTGGCCAGGTGAGTCAAACTTTGTGGTTAACATTTTGGCCAGGTGAGTCAAACTTTGATGTTAACATTTTGGCCAGGTGAGTCAAACTTTGATGTTAACATTGTGGCCAGGTGAGTCAAACTTTGATGTTAACATTGCGGCCAGGTGAGTCAAACTTTGAGGTTAACATTTTGGCCAGGTGAGTCAAACTTTGATGTTAACATTTTGGCCAGTTGAGTCATACTTTGATGTTAACATTGTGGCCAGGTGAGTCAAACTTTGATGTTAACATTTTGGTCAAATCGAATTAGATGTTTTTTGAGAAGATAAGGGAAGTTTTATTAATAATTTTATCTTATTGGAAATCAGGTAATAGAGCTACTAGTCACAATACTTATAGTGTAAATACTTGGTGGATTTGAGGAAAAAATAATTGAAACCACAAACAAGTAATCGACTTGTAGAGTAGATGATGGCTGAAGTCAGGAAATTTCCTGGTCCTATGAAAGGAAACAACAATAAACCAGTGACGTCGCTAGGGGGGTGCGGAGGGGGCGAGCCGCCCCGGGTGATACCATCACGGGGGTGACACCAGACCGTAAAATTCTATATATTCCCGTTATTTGGCACTGGAAAACTCGGAGGATTTCTATGGGTTAAATCATGAGGGGGTAACACCATGAGCTACCGCCCCGGGTGACACCATGAGCTACCGCCCCGGGTGACACCATGAGCTACCGCCCCGGGTGACACCAACCCTAGTGACGCCTCTGCAATAAACCATTCTAATATATTTTAAGCATGTATTAAGACATTCAAACAAGACATATAATTATGTTGCTATATATGAACAAACCAAGTCTCAATGAAAATAAAGTAAAAGTGAAAGGAAAATAATTTTAGCAGCTCTCTCCACCCCTATATCTTTTTTTTTAAAAATCTTTAATTAAGATTACTCTCCTTGTAGGTATTTTCTAAGGAGAGAATGGACAGGGAAAGCCTATGCGGTTCTGACAGTCGATGTGACCTTGACATTCAGGTCGCCGTCCAGTCGGCCGTCAGCGGGTTCTTCAGGAAGGTCAAGGTCACGGTCAAAGTCCTGGACATCAACGACAACGCCCCAAAATTTCCCCGGCAGACGATTCAACTCAGCTTTCCCGAGAACGTGGCCATCGGGACAAATTTCCCCCTGGAAGGAGCCGGCGACCTTGACATTGGCACCAACATGGTCAAGGATTACGAGTTGACCCCGAACAATGGCGCCTTCTATCTGAACGTCACGAAGGGAGACCAAGGGATTTATGCGGTAGGTGCATTCAATGATTTCATTAACTGTTAAACAGGCAGTCCAACCATTTGACCGCTTGACCTTCGTGTTATCAATGTAGCTTGTGATGATTTTACTAACTTTACTGATTCTCATTTTCACCTGATGGTGTGCATCCACAAAAGATATCAATGTCTACAAATTATTTTTTTTATTATTTAATTTCGGCAGCCCCTGCTTTTCAGTAAGGGGAATTATTTCCTGTTACTGAATGTTAAAATTTCTTGTTTTTATACCCGTATCCCACCCAAGTCATTTTATTGTATACCCGTATCCCCAGTCATTTTATTTTATACCCGTATCCCCAGTCATTTTATTATATACACGTATCCACAGTCATTTTATTTTATACCCGTATCCCCAGTCATTTTATTATATACCCCTATCCCCAGTCATTTTATTATATACCCGTATCCCCAGTGAGTTAAGGTTGTGGTTGTTAGTATTGTCCGGCAGCAAGAATTTTAGATAATCATTAGGTAACATATTACTTATAAACATCATGTCATGGAATGCCGACATTGTAGAATAGAAACACAATATTGAAGTCAACGTAATGAAGAAACTGGTGTGATACAGTTCACCAAACTGCCCTCTAAGAATAAAATCAAACAAACAACAAACCCACACCTGTTAAATGTGTCTCTTTACCATTAGCTTACTTAAATTACTTCATTAAATTTTTATTAAGGAATAATATTGAAATTAAGTCAATATCTTTAATCCCATCTCTATCTGTCTGCAACCCCCACTCCCACCACCACCCACACACCACCACCCACTCACCGAAGAGTTAATTAAGTAACAATCATTTGCTTGTAGATCTAACTTATTGTTCTTGTGATTAATATTTTATCAACGATAATAAACCCCTTATAAACGTTAAAAGTAAGCAGTCCTATTTAAAAACAAACATCAACTGTTGATAGTGAACATCTGATTGTAGTATCAATAGTATTTTTAAACATCAACAATTAAATATTGATAGTGAACATCTGATTGTAGTATCAATAGTATTTTTAAACATCAACAATTAAATATTGATAGTGTACATCGGATTGGGTCTAGTATCAATTGTATATTCAAACATCAACAATCAAATATTGATAGTATACATCTAATTGGCTGTAGTATCAATTGTATATTTATTATTCAAACATCAACAATCAAATATTGATAGTGTACATCTAGTTGGCTCTAGTATCAATTGAACCCATCTTTCCTTTAATGGCTATCCTACAGCACACGTTGTCATCCATCTCTTTGTATAATTGTCGCCCTTGGGCAAAAAGGGGAGACAAGACTATTGTATTTCTGTGCCCTTGATGGAATACAAATGGGAGACAACAGGATTTGTTCTTACCCATCCTTTCCCTCCCCCACTCACCATCCCCGGGCTTTTAGTGGGTATGTCTTCCTATAATTAGGTAATGTTATACTGTTATTACTTCCTTGTGGTATACTGGAAACTTGTCATTTGTATTTTCGTCGAAAACTGCTGAAAACTACGTCCATCTCGATCACGGAGTTTTTTTGTCTGGGTGGCCTTCAAATTCTGATTGATTACATTCTAGCTTAGCCTTACTTTCTAGTTCATTGTTACATTCTTGCTGACCTTGACTTTCTAATTCATTGTAACATTCTTGCTGATCTTGACTTTCTAGTTCATTGTTACATTCTTGCTGATCTTGACTTTCTAATTCATTGTAACATTCTTGCTGATCTTGACTTTCTAATTCATTGTAACATTCTTGCTGATCTTGACTTTCTAGTTCATTGTTACATTCTTGCTGATCTTGAGATCTTGACTTTCTAATTCATTGTAACATTCTTGCTGATCTTGACTTTCTAGTTCATTGTTACATTCTTGCTGATCTTGACTTTCTAGTTCATTGTTACATTTTTGCTGATCTTGACTTTCTAGTTCATTGTAACATTCTTGCTGATCTTGACTTTCTAGTTCATTGTTACATTCTTGCTGATCTTGACTTTCTAGTTCATTGTTACATTCTTGCTGATCTTGACTTTCTAATTCATTGTTGCATTATCGATGATGTTGCATTCTACTTAATTTTTACAATTCTGAATGACCATGGCCTTAAAATGACCAACACTCAGTAGTTCACTTTTACTAAGAGCGCAAGTTAAATGTTTATGATTATCATGTTTAATATTATGGCTTAAGGTCCTTTTGTTCCAAATAATACCATAGACAGGACCAAATTCACTTCGCTTAGGGCCTCCAATCCCCTGTCCCTTAGCCCCTTAGGCCGAAGTGAATTAGGTGGCCCTAAATGTAATAGAAAAATAAAAAATAAATATGGAAATATTTTTGTGCGAGACCCCCACTAATGATGAGACTTGTCGGAGGCCCAAGGCGGCAACCTAGTTTGCCTATGCCTAATGCCGGCCCTGCTTCAATCCAACCTTGTTAACTCATGTTAACTCCCTTAATAAAGTAGACCCTATTTGACGACAAGTGCAACAACTCTTGTCTGATTCTATTTACCTCCCTTCTTATCTGAAATGAGCTCGCCGCAACAGGCCCCGAGCCCCCTACCCCCTCCCGCCCCGCTTCCGTGATACGACTAAGTGGTGTGCCTCCTGCACTTAGCTTGTTCCAAGCACTCCCACACGTCTATTCCTTGTCTGCTTGCATCTTTCGTCACGTGTCATCACTCTGAGATAACTCTCGACTCAAACGGATTTACGTCCCCTTCTTTCCGAATCACACCGACGATGTGCCGAACAATTGCCGACGTGTGGAGATTCGCGCGCTGTCAAATTCTCAGCAATGAAACTTTATCACCGAGAAAATTGGAGAGCTCTGAAGCCTTGACCTTGGCATGTATGTAAAAAGACCCTAACATGTGTGAAAGGGTTTCCTCCCTTTAAAATAAAATTGGGAATTGTTTGGAGTTTTCCAGATCGTACATATGTGGGCAAGTGATGATTTTATTGGAAGCTACTAGACCTAGTAGGGGCAAGTGATGGTGTCATTGGAAGCTAGTAGTAGGGGCAAATGATGTTGTCATTGGAAGCTAGTAGTAGGGACAAGTGATGTTGTCATTGGAAGCTAAAAGTAAGGGCAATTGATTTTTTTTTTTTTTAAATCTAAAAGTAAAGGCAAGTCATGTATTCTTTTGAAGCTAAAAGTAAGGGCGAGTGATGTTTTCTTCGGAAGCTAAAAGTAAGGGTAAGGGATGCTTTCTTTGGAAGCTTTACACTTATGTATAAACATATAGAATATTAAATTATTACATAATAAACTGCATTGTTCTTTCTTTTATATTGCCATTGCGTGTGCAAATTAACCAATATTTCATTTTTGTACAACAACCATCCCTCATAAGCTCAATATTAAAAGGAGATTTCAGGTATTAAATTGATAAGTCACCTTTAATCCCACCCCAACTATTATTTTGCACCACGTCTTAGCTATACTAATTTTACAACGTTTTGTTCTAAACTTTTTCATAATTTTAAAAAAAGTATTTTATGATATTACATTACATTGAAGCAAGGTGAATTAAACATTCATATCTAAAAAATAAAAAGTCAGGAATGTCTTTATCCTTCCCGCGCACGTGCACTCGTGTTGTGAACGTTGTATTCAATGATAGAGACAAACTTGCAAAGATGTCCCCCAGCTGTGTTGTTGTCTAAACGCCCTAATCTGATAAAGCCGTCTGCTTGAACTTATTTTTGGGGCCGCAGACACGAGATTTTAATCACGTGACTCAACCCACTTTCTATGTTCATCTTTTATCTGTGGGACAAGCAGTGGCGTAGCTAGGGTCATGTGCGCCCGGGGGCAAGACACAAATTCTGCGCCCCTTGACGGACCGAAAAATTCTGGGGGCTCACTGAGCCCCCAAGAAAAATTTGAAATTTTACGGTTTATAAGGTTCATTTTTTAAAGAAAATGATATTTTAATGAAATACAATACAGACTAATAATTCTCTATACGATTATAAACAATTTATTTGCAAAAAAATACTCTACTAATTATTCATGACTCGAATAGACATAATCTAAAATAAATTAATCTTCCTTGATTTGAATGTCGTCAATCTCGCTGTTAAAATTGATATTCTCAAGTGTTCTCTTTCGATGCTAAGGAGTGCAAGATCATCCAGACGATCTTGATCAATTGAAGCACGTAATTAAGACAAAATAAGGTTTACTTTGCTGAAGGACCGCTCACAGCTTTTAGTTGAAACAGCAATTTTTAGAAGTATTTGAAGTGAAATGCGCAGATTCGGAAATACGTCTTCTCCATATTAAACAATAAAATCGAGAAGATCCAAAGTAGTTTCC
>MUZC01000377.1:1005912-1019355 GCA_002072015.1 Radix auricularia | reverse complement strand
TCCCACTTTACTCCCTCCACATGAGAATTGGGGAAGTACGATTTATCTTTTTAAAGAGTCACAGCATGCAGCAAAGGGACGTGTATTAACCATTCTGTATGCCAGTGGTTTTCAACCTTTTGAGATTTCAAGACCACTTGAAATATGTGCCTTAACTATGGGCCACAACTAAAAATTATTTCTGCATTTTCTGGTTTTTCGGTGATTTCGTACAATTTATCAAACATCTCAAAGTTACCTTGAAATAATTTTTTTTTTCAAAGACCAAGCTTTTTCGTAAAAGCAGACATTCTGTCACTGAGAGTCATATAATGTATCTGCTTTCCTTGCCGAGTGGAATTAAGTTTATTGAGTTTTTCAAAAATTTCAGCCAAGTAAGCCAGAACAGCAACCCATTAGCCATGGTTCAAACTATCAACAAGCTTTGAGTTATTTCTACATGAAAATATTTTACGTCATCGCGTAATTAAAACAGTCAGATAACCAGCGAACTTCAGTATACATTAGTGACTGTTAACGTTCAAAATTCATATTCGAGCATAAGAAATCAAAGAGACGAGAGTTTAATTGACGAGCTTGATAAAATTAAAAACCATTATGGCCAGATCAGAAATATATTTAAGTCTGCGTTAATTCTTTTACTTGCTAGTCTTTCTTGATTAATCCTACAGTGGACCACAGGGTGATAACCACTGCTTTAAGCCACTCCTTTTTCTTGTCTTGGTAATTTTGGTTGCCTTTAGTGTCGTCTCTGGTAGCTCTATTAAAAAAATCGTATTGGTCTCTTACTGCTCACTACCATCAACTCACAGTTTTTTATAACTTAAAAAAAAACAACACATCAGCAATCCTACATTAGGATGTGTCATTTATTTATGAGAAGAATGGCGCCCCTTAACGCTCAATGGGGGCGCCTAAATCATGTTTAACAACTGTTTTGTAATAAAGATATGTTCAGAGCTCCAATATTCAATCTTGCAAACGTATTTGGGATACATTTGTTTACATTAAAATGAAATTAAATAATGAGTTTTAATACTCATTTTGGCGCCCCCCTAACGTGGCGCCCGGGGGCATTTGCCCCCCCCTGCCCCCCCTCGCTACGCCACTGGGGACAAGTAATCTCACCGGATTGGATTTCTATTGTGATCTAAGAACATGTCTTGTGGTACACGTTAACATGTGGAATGTAAGACATTGATTTGCGGTAACAGTGCAATTTTATTACAGCCAGACAGTTTTCATGTAATCATTATTGAATTGTTACAGACGTGGAGTCCCACCGTCCCAGTCACATTTATGTAACTGCAACACATAAAAATCTATCACGGAATTTTAGAATAATGACTTCTGATAATTTATCTTTAGGACAATAGAGATGCGATATGCACGGCTGTTATTTTTTCGAATGATATTCGCGATAGTAAATATTCAAACAATGTCTGGAGGCTAAGTGGTAACTCGAGGCGAAGTGGAGTGGGAATTGAGGAGAGGGTTACGGACCAGGGCACAGTGGCGCCTTAATAAGACTTGCCAGGTTATATTATAAAAAGTTTACAGTAGTAAAAAGTAAATAGTATGTCCCCGTTTACTCTTTTGTGTGAACTTTTTATGTCCTTACATTCCTCTACCAAACATACACGCAAATTACACGCCTTGTTATAATAGCAATGTAAGTCAAATACTAGGAACTTGGGGTGTCTTTTGAGCACATCACTGGGGTTACTTCATGAACATATGGGTTGTGTGTGTGCTTGTGTGTGTGTGAGGGGGGGGGTCAACACGGCCCCGGTCAAAACGGCCCCTAAGATGGAGTTATCCTCCCCTAAGATGGAGTTATCTTTCCCTAAGATAGAGTAATCCTCCCCTGACTGAGATAGAGTTATACTCCCCTGACTGAGATTGCTTTATTATTGTGGCGCGAGTTTGTCTCAGCCTAGCAGTTATGTCTGGACCTGGTATCAGTAAACAGACCGCAGATAGGCAACTCTTTGAACCACCTGGCCGAGCCTCTCTACCCTAAATGTCGGTGGCTAGAGTTCGACTCCCTTACCTCGCCCACCCCTTCCCGCCTCTCTGGCGTGAGGAAATGCGATGAGCACGTATGTTGATGCTGTATCGGGTGTAAGGGCGTCCTGACAGGATTGGGCCCCCGGGGAGAGTCCACTGGGACATGACTCAAGTGTTACTATGCAAATAAATCTTGCGGATGAGCCGCTGTACGCAGAATGAGTGTATATGTACACGTGAGGAGTATTTGTTGTACATGTACACGGGAGGAGTATTAGTTGTACATGTGCACGTGAGGAGTACATCTACCACTTGAGTGGGGAATAAGAAGTCTTTGATGTACATGTACACGTTATAAGTTATTAATTTGTACAATTGACTAAAAACCCCTTTGGTTGTCATATTGGCTTGCATAGAGTTTATCCGTCTACCAGGCTTGGTCCAAGCATTACTTTTACTACTGGTCTAACCTCTAACTCTTTTATTCTCTCATGTCAGTGCTTTCTGTCTTTTTCTTCAAATCTATTGAGTTATATGAATGGGCAGCGGAACGCAAAAAAAGAATTAATGTGAAAATGATTGTTATAATTTACAGTGGTATTACAAATTCAGTTTTTGTATTATCAATGTGTTTTGTGGTAGACAAAAATGTCAAAATGTGTTGTTTCTTGGAGTTATTCCCCAAATTCTCTGCCAACTGCCAACCTATAAGCTACACTGGGATATGTCACTGCTACACTGTCACGTGTCACTGCCACACTGTGATGTGTCACTGCTACACTATTATGTGTCACTGCCACACTGTGATGCGTCACTGCTACACTGTCATGTGCCACTGCCACACAGTGATGTGTCACTAAAATAGTGCCTGTTATTTTATTGTATTTTCCAATCACCACCATTGACCCTAACTGTATGTAGACTCATGATTCCCTCCATGTAAAATTGATCAACTCAATTAAATAGTCGTTAATTAGTGGATACCGTATCCGATACGACATGAAGATCTCAAAGGGAAGAGACGGCTAAGTGACATCTTTTACATTGTTTAGTTATCCCCTGTATCTGAGATCGGGTCAAGAATAGAATACCCTGATAGTGGTTAGATGAGAAAATTATGTCTGTGACCCTATAATTTTTTTTTTAAAAAAACCTTTTTAGTTAATTTGTAAGAAATCTGATTAATTTTAAACTTTTAAACTTGAATATCTAAAAACTACAAAAATGTGACATAGCCGTTTCTTCCATTGACCTCTTCATATGCGTATGTGTGTACTGATGTATGTGTGTACTGATGTATGTGTGTACTGATGTATGTGTGTATTGATGTATGTGTGTACTGATGTATGTGTGTACTGGTGTATGTGTGTACTGGTGTATGTGTGTACTGATGTATGTGTGTACTGATGTATGTGTGTACTGATGTATGTGTGTACTGATGTATGTGTGTACTGATGTATGTGTGTACTTGTGCCTGTGTGTTCTTATGTGTGTTTGTACACGCACACGTTTACGTTAGCACAATACATATTTCTTGGAACGTCCGTTGTCACTCGGCCACGATGGACACACGATGGACACAACGGTAAGTCCAGAAAATGTCATTTGTACAGACGAACAATTGGGTAGACCAACGTTGACAGAAGAAGGGGGGGGGGTGTCATTAATTTTCTGAAAAGCGACGGCGAGCTCTCAAGCACAAGAGTTGGCAAACATATCCACCACCCACCACCACCACCACCACCCATCCACTCTACTGACATCAATGATGACCTCACCAGGACTTGACCATCAGGGAGGGGGTCGTGCGTGGATGGCCAGTGAATCATATCCCCCTTCCTTCACCCCCACCCCTAACTGTATACACATGAGAGTGGCCGCCCTTGATCAGGTCTGTCAGCGCCACATGAAGCCAGACAGCTGTGAAATTGTGCTTTCACTTATTCCGTACCTGAGGGCGATTCCTTTATGTGGGGATTGGTGACGTGTTGTAGTAGTAGTTAGGATTTGCCACCACTTGAAAATATTGAACATTCTTGACATACTTTCAAAGAACTTAAGCTAAAAAGCCTTTATGTGATCCCCAGTTGTATTTGTTTTCCTCATATTTCCTTGTTCTCTTACATCATATTGTTGCTTTCTTACATCATATTGTTGTTCTCTTACATCATATTGTTGTTTTCATATTAATGTTACACTTCGTCATTTATGGAGTATAGTCAAAACAAAAATGCAAAGATTTAAGGAGTAATAATAGATGAATGATTTTCACGGAATCCACAATAATGCTTAAGAACACTATAAAAAATCAAATCAAACTTTAAGTTAAGAGTTTCAGTTATGAAGGCAATGAAGGGCCGTCCACAAATAACGCTCGGATTGTACCTGGTGCATGAAAAAATTAAATCGAAAAGACGTAAACACTTACGGAACATAACAAAACAGCGAACGTTTCGGCAAAGAGCCTTTTTCAACGAACAATAAGAATGGTTTGCTTTTTTTACGCACTAACTTCTGCATTAAAAAAAGGAGATTTTTAAAGTGTAAACATTAAAATTATCAATATATAAGGAAAATGTTAAACATAATTTTTACTTAATTAACAATAACAAAATTTAAATTCATTGACATTATATTGAACTACTTATATTTCATTTAAATTTAAATAAAAAATGTCAATTACCTGCTTTTGTTACTTCCCTTGAAATTTTCAATTTAATGACGTCATACATCTTATTTTTTATGTTTAATTAAAATTATCGATTGATTATACGGTAATTTTTCAAAAGTTAACGATTAAATTTAAATTAATCGATAACAGCCCTAAATACATTTTATTGTTGTTCTCTTACTTAATACAGCTGCTCATTAATGGTTAAACCTAAAAAAAAAAAAAAAAAAAAAAACTAAAAGTCCTCTAAAAACAAACGTCACGTATCTTCACTACATTACTTGATGCTTTTCTTCAATAGTGTATGTGATGTTAAACGTATATTGGGATTGCACTATGTTTTATGAGTTTAGTTGCACAGGTTTTACCGTCACGGTCTGATACATATTTTAAATATTGCCCTTGAATGGCTCTAAACTCAATACTAAAGCATTCAAATAAAATACGCAGTGGCTGAACTGAGAGCAACCCACATTCTCTAGCGATAAAGTGAGTCATTTTTTCTGTAAGCGAAAAGCTTAGTATCGAGGTTAACTGCCTGATTTACTAATGGTTTGCTTTCATAACACGTCCACAATGAGTCACTGAAGCTTTCAGTGTGTCCATGAAATTGTTTAAGAAGTGAACATTGATTGCTGGATAAAACGCCTTCCCATTTTTTTTATGTCACCGCTTCGTCCATGATGTAGTCGGACGTGGCTGACCGGCTCAACTCATATACTCAGATCTCAGGGCATTGATGGGAAACAATGGCGGGCATCATTAGCTGAGCCCGGGGACTGGGGCCACAAAATGCCCCATCTCGACATTAACGGTTTGAAGCAGCGTTGGCCTGGGAAGCTTATCCGTTCTAAATTAAGTGACCAGTGTGTGAGGGGGGAGGGAAGGCGAGGAGGGGCTTGCAGGGGTTTAACAAAGTAAAATATGACTGACTTAATGAAGAAGGGTCTGTTACTAATGTTACTAATCTGGATTATCGTCATCACGGGATAAGAAACAAACTTTAAGTATTGACGATAAATCTTCCGCAACCCTGAATAAATTAGAGTTAAAGAAACAACCGACAATAAATTAGAGTTAAAGAAACATCCCTGAATAAATTAGAGGTAAAGAAACAACCGTGTAATGAAAGGAATGAAGACAAAAATTTGAGTCCCATAATTCGCTTTGTTTTATGTTTTTTCTCGATCCAACCTAATAGAAGTCATTTCGTCCGTTACTAATCATTCAATTGTGTGTATCTTTGTGTGTGTGTGTGTGTGTGTGTGTGTGTGTATGTGTGTGTATGTGTGTGTGAGTGTGTGTGTATGTGTGTGTGTGTGTGTTTGTGTGTGTGCGCGCGCGCGTTTATGTGCTGTTGACATTAGCTTTTAGTACGACATACCAACGGACCCTTTCAAAAGTCAAAAGCTTGCATTTCTTTTGAGACTCACCTTAATTACTTCATTTAGCCACATTTAGAGGGTTTTTTTTTTTAAGAGACTGATGAAAGACTCCAATAATAATTGAATCTATGTTTTTTAATGATACCAAAATGAAACAAAGTTTACCCATAATATTTGTCTATTTCCACGTGCAAACATACGGCACAGTTGTAAAACAAGGACTAATTAGTGTTCTTCCTGGGGGCTGGCACGCACTGATCCATGCGACGTACAACCAATGGAGAGGGTTAACGTTATCGCAACTTGTCGGCAACTTTTACGCCAGGCGTAAAATTGACTCGCGGGACATGAAAGGGACGGGGGAAAGTCCCTCCGAAATCTTTCCATCTGGGATTCAAAATTTCTACATCTAACAAGGGCAGAAAACTCGTACTGCGTCAAGCCGTCAGGTCGTGGGAGAGATGAGTTGTCGTCTCCTGGGCTGGGTGTCAGTATGTAAATTAAAAATTATTTATTTGAAAAAAATATTTATCATTTCATAGTAAAGAGATTTGAGAATGTATTGACGTGTGTATAAGGAAGTGAAGGGGGCGGGGTGAAAATGTCTTTCTTTATTTGAATCCCCCCCCCCTCCGATATGAATTGAGATATGGGGGGGGGGGATTCAAATACCTCGGGCAGCAGAAAATGGAACCTAATGGTTTTGTTTGGGAGGCGGGGATAATGAAGAGGAAAACAAGACAAAGAACAACAACAAAAAATAATACTAATTAATTAATCAATTGTTGATGTAAATTTAACACTATATTATATATAACTCAGGCAACTCATAGAAATTTGCTTTGTAGTCTGGCGCCATCTGGGTACTAGTGTTCCCATCTCTTATTACGTTTTGGTTTTTAAAAAATGTGTATGAAATATTCGAGGGCTTTAACAGGAGCAGCTGCCAACTGATTCTCACACCTGCTTAAGAGCAATGGCGTAGCTAGGGGATGGGGGTACAAATTTGAAAGTCCAATTAAGGGGGCCCCAAAAGGAGTGTCCGATTTTTTAAATATTAAATATTACCCCACCGCCATGTATGTAGGGCCCCCAAAGAGACCAAGCCCTCGGGCCCCCAAATTCCTACAAATTCCTAGCTACGCCACTGCATTGGAGAGGAATTATAAACTATTACTAGTTTATATATATATTCCCTCTAATATAAAACGAATATTTAAGTACAAATCTAAAGTTGTTTGCCGTTGTGTAGTCAAAAGTAAAAAGACTTGATCTGAGCTCGACAAGACAAAGTAACATGGCATCTCGCAATCTGTGTTCATACACTGAAGCTTTATAAATTGAGCATTTAGTCAGCAAGTTCTAGGTAAACTTTGGTGACATTTTCAGACATCTAACAATCTGGGTAGTGAAGTCAATAGTGCGCTCGCCTCACAAGCTGAGGGGCGTGGGATCGAGCCCACGAAAAGCCACCATAAAATGTTGAGAAATGACTAACGCTAAGAAAGCCCTCTGCTGACCTGGTGAGGGATGGGCGCCGCCAGTGTCTATAAAGTCCAAGAATGTTCTAATGGAAACAATATAATCCCCTACGACCTCGAAAAAAAAGGTTATGGGACTTTAAAAAAATACAAAAAAAAAACAAACAAACTATCTTCTACTGTGGTGACATTTTCTGACATCTATCAATCTTCTACTATGGTATCCATCAATGTTATACTATAATATGAGATATCCAACAATATTATACAATGACAACAAGTTTATGTAAAGCTATACAACAGTATTCTACTAAGATATACAACTATGCTCTTCTAAGATAATAATAATAATAAAATGATAACTTATATAGCGCTGTATCCCAGCTAGGAGCCGGTCTCACAGCGCTTTACATGGAGATAACAGTACATATATTAATTACGTTAATCTACGTTAATCATTAAAAGAAATGTTGTTTCATTAATATTCAAAATAAAGTTTGAAAAGATGTGCCTTAAGTGTAGTCTTGAAGGACTTAGCAGTTGAAATACTACGGATGTGTAATGGTAGAGAATTCCATTGTTTGGCTGCACAAAAACAGAATGACCTTTTCGCCAAATGTGTTAGTTCTTGTTCTTAGGAACATAGAGAATGCGCGTGTCTGCAGAAGAGCGTATACAAAAACAACAATTTTCTAGTAAGATATACAACAATGATCTACTACTTTCTCACTGTTGATAAAATGTACACCCCCCCCCCCCCCCACAACCACTACCATTGTTATGTCTGTCGGCCGTTCCATCTCTCTGCTGATGAATCCATTCTTCCCTCCCATCCATTTACCCTTCGATGGATTCACACATCCTTATCCAACGACAGTAATCCATCAACATTGTTGAGGAGACAGCTCGAGTAGTACCACCCCATACAACCCCGGTACTACATCTCGAGGATGGGGTGCGGTTGGGGGGAATGGGGGTCCGCCTGAATTGCGCGAGAACCGAGTGATGCGTGGAGGTGTTGAGAAGACGATCTGGCATCGAGATTGGCGCTCCGGGGAAACTCTCGAAACAAGTCGTCCCACCGCAGTCAGCGTTGAATTTCTCTCCTCTGTCGCTATTGTGTCGGGAGTTTAGAGGCTGTAGTTTTAATCATATCAACATTGGGGGGTCGCGGGTGTCTTAACCAAGGAAGACACACCGAGAGTCTACATCAGCTGTCAGAACCAAGTCTATCGAGCAGATTTGACGTCATCGTCTCGTCACCCGTAGCTGATAGGATCATCTGAAAAATTGCCGTCTAATCTGAACAAATCCTATGTGCTAGAATTATAACAACTCACAACTTCCCAAGTTCGCTAGAAAATTAAAAGCTTTTTGCTTGACGTCACACACAGATCGGGTGGATCGGTGTAATCAAAACATCTTACACCATTGTGTAATCAAAACATATTACACCATGGCATTATCCAAACATCTTACACCATCGTGTAATCAAAACATCTTACACCATCATGTAATCCAAACATCTTACACCATCATGTAATCCAAACATCTTACACCATCATGTAATCCAAACATCTTACACCATCATGTAATCCAAACATTTTACACCATCGTGTAATCCAAACATCTTACACCATCGTGTAATCCAAACATCTTACACCATCGTGTAAGCATGAAGTCACAGTCTTATCTGATCCCTAAGGAATAGCATCTATAAATATAGAACAAATATTACTCAAGGGGAAATAAGGGAAAATATATTTTTTCTTCTTTTATGTTCTGTTTGGTTTTAGTTTATGATACACTTAATTTTTTTTAAACCACCGAGATTATATCTTAGCTGGGTCTGAAATTATTATTATTATTATTTTTTACGCGGGCTATTTGCTAGTTTCGCCTTTTTTTTTAAACGAATGTTCTGGTTATAATATTTAGATCTATGTTTAAGATACAAGATATCTTACAATTTTCTACGAGACATTAATTAAGGTTGTAACCCAGACCCCATAACTCAATGCTGACAGCGTAGTTTTGCCAATGTCCACATTTGATGGGTTAGCGGTGAAGACATTTTTATGATGTCGTTTAATATTTGTGTTTGTTTTTGTGTGTGTGTGAGTTTTACTGACATATATTTAGAAAACAGCAAACCAAATAACATAGCAACAGCTAAAGCTAAAATTGAATATACCAGGGTATCACGTTCGTATGTTATTCCTGTATTGCAGTCAATGCATAATGTCTGGTTGTTAAATATGGCCCTTTTCAACAGATTTAAATATGACTTTAAAAAAAAATATTTTTTAAAAATATATTTAAAAACAAAACCAAAAAAAAAAAAAAAAGCAAAATACACCACTTATATGAAAAAATTATTTTACCATGGGTTTTTCTTCTTTTTTTTTCCTTATAACTTTCATTTTAGTCATTTAAACCCGCCCCCCATGAAGCTATCATTGCTGTTTTAGAAGCTCATCAAATGGTCGGCTATAGGTTATCATTTCCTCATGCATGATTTGCTATCTGTGGACAGTGAAATATTCGGCCGGCCGACCTCCGGATATCTGATGATCATTTATATGAGAGTCTGCATGTGGAGGGGGGGGGGTGCAGGCAAGAGTTGAGTGACAGGGGCGTGGAGATAAAAGTTCCTCATTTGTTACCGTGAACTGATCACCCGGGCACCCGAATATGACAAGGAATAATTGGGGAATATCTCGGGCATTTCTGGGGAAAATCTGAGGGAAATATATTGGCTGATTTAGTTGGACTGAGGAATATCTCGGGCATTTCGGGGGAAAATCTGAGGGAAATATATTGGCTGATTTAGTTGGACTGAGGAATATCTCGGGCATTTCTGGGGAAAATCTGAGGGAAATATATTGGCTGATTTAGTTGGACTGAGGAATATCTCAGGCATTTCTGGGGAAAATCTGAGGGAAATATATTGGCTGATTTAGTTGGACTGAGGAATATCTCGGGCATTTCTGGGGAAAATCTGAGGAACATCTGAGGGAAATATGAGGATTATCTCCGACATATCTAATCCTGAAAGAAAAGCGCACTTGGCATTGAATGAGGAAAAAAGGTTATAGTATAAGTCATAGGCGGCACAACAGGTGAAACACTGATTTTGGTGGAGACAAAAACACGAGGTAACAAAAAAGAAGAAGACAAGTTTTTGTTCTTCTCTACTTCTCTAAAGGCCACCCGCTAGGAGACCATGCAATTTGTGCGATTGATTTATTAAATTTAATATCAGGTTTTTCAACTGTCATTTGACTGTATGTCTGCAGTGGTAAGACTTCCCTCCACGGAAGAAAACAATTAATATATCATACAGAATAGGACTGCATAAAGCTTTTTTATTTAAAAAAACAAATTACACAAATCTTAACATCAGCTGTCAATAGAATTAAAGGCATGACCAGACAGGACACATTTACATCATCTGTTCACGATCAATGTGATAGATGCAAATTTGTTTTAACTTTCCATCCCCATAATTTTAAGGCCCGCCAGGTGATTCTCAAAAACCGATCAATCCTTATGGCTGACCCTCTAACTCAGCAGGTCTTTAAAAAACCTCCTCTTTTTGCTTTCCGGAGAGATAAAAGCCTCAGAGACATACTTGTAAGAAGTCACCTTCCCACAATGAAAGCACATATTGGAACAAAAGGTTGCAACCGTAACCGTTGCAATACTTGTCCATATGTGGTTGAAATTAACAAAATTTCTTTCCCTCTTGAACAATTCTTAATAAAAGATGGATTCACTTGCACCAGTCGCAACGGGATTTATGCAATTATTTGCAAGAGATGTAAAAAAATTTATGTGGGTGAGACAGGTCGTCGTCTTGGAGATCGGTTTAGAGAACACCTGTACAATATAAATAAACAGGCTCAGTGTCCTGTGTCTAAACATTTTAACAGTGTTGACCACGATGGCATTTTGGATATTGTAGTTACTGGTATTTTATATGCAACCAATACCCATGATAGAGTCCACATGGAAAATAGACTCATAAAACGGTTTGGTACGTTGGCTCCATATGGAATTAACCAAATCCACAATTTTACATGACTGCGAAATCGTTTTCCCGTTGTGGTTTTCACTGTTACTTTAGATACTTCAACTTCCTCCTTTTTCTTATATTCTATGTCCGTGTTTATTTTTGTCTTTCATTTCTTTTCATTTTATCACATAGAATTTAATATGTTTTAATTTGAATATATATGTAAGTACATGTAATTGTTTTTGTACTGATGAAGGCATGAGCCGAAACGTTTACCATTATTTGTATTAGTTGATAATAAAGCTTTAATTTATTGTTTCCTTACACAAATAGTCTGTGTAATTTGTTTTTTTAAGAAAACAATTGCTGGTTGCTCTAATTACTCTAATATTTCTTGTCAATATACAAGGGACTTTGTTTTAGGGGTTGGGAGGGTGAGAAGAGGTGTAGGTAGCATTAGATGAACTTCAGATGGATGTGTCAACATCTCCTTTGTGTCTCCTGGGATGAATTCCTTCATGGCTTTTGTTCTATATATGCGCCAGTTTCAAACTTTATACATTTACGTAGACCGAATCATCTCGACTCGCAGTAGTGAGATCTGATTCTGTTATCATTTGTTATCAGTGTTGCGTTCTGGGTTCTGGATGTAATTAAGACAGAAGTCTCGACTCATGTCAATAATAACATGATTCTTTATTGTGGTAACAATTCATGTATAGATACTGCTTCAGTAATACAACAGCTGCCGTAACACCATAATATCAATCCAGCCATCCAGTATTTCCAATCACAGGCTTATTCCACATCAGTCTCTATTCTCACTGAGTGTCACACATTCGAGCCACCTCGATAAAAATGTATGACAAGCACTGCCCCGGCCTATCGTCCGCCTCACACACACGCTGGCCTCTACTCGACACTGTATTCACATTCCTCCCTCGCCCTGCTCCGTCTCACACTATATATAGCCCCTGGGCGAACTCTGCAAAGTCATGGCGTGACCTCAAGTGTTCAGTTTACCTGAACACAGTTCACAACATTTTCACAACAATTTTACAACAAATTCAGTCAGTGATTCTCATACCTTGACAATCAGCTAGCGAGGATTTTGAGCTCTGAAATATGTTTAGACTTAATTAGTTTGAATTGTTCTTAATATTACACAAATTAAATGTTTCCTTTGAGTCTTGCTCATTGACAGAGACGTCCTGGCGTACTGTTTATGTCTTAGCATTGAGAGAGAGAGAGAGAGAGAGAGAGAGAGAGCATTGTGGGTGGGGATGGCGATGGAGTTTGGGAAGGAATGAACCCGCCCTCATGTATACATTGTGCTTGCTGAATTATTTCCCCTGCCAGTGTCTATCATCGCCCGTCTGAAGGTCACGTGGCATCTATCCGTTCTCTCCAAGGCCTGGCCAGGAACTCAAGTACAAGCTTGCCGAGAATGTCAAAGCTTGCTTTACCCCATCAGCCCTCGGCGGCTTTGATTGGATGAGTACAATATGGGCCAACAGTCGCCTGTGATAGGTACCCCACCGGTGTGTGTGTGTGTGGGGGGGGGGGTCAGAGTGGGGATCGGTGAAGCGGAGGAAGCCTACAACTAAATATTCCCCCCCCCCTCCAGCTATCATCTAATTTCTCAGATCACAAAATCTAGAACATTCTCCTTAAAAAAAACATAAATAAGAAAACTTATACGCAAAGTAATTAATATTAAAAATGAGTTGAGTCAATCATTGATGTTTTATTTACGCCTTTTAACATAAATTTCTCTCTAAAAATTCTTGCTCAGTTAAAAATGAGCAGAAAGGACTGCTCAGTTATTTATTTTTGTGATATCATCCAATTTGTATGTTAGCGTTAAGGATCACGAAC
>MUZC01000377.1:990069-1005313 GCA_002072015.1 Radix auricularia | reverse complement strand
TGTGTGTGTGTGTGTGTGTGTGTGTGTGTTGTAATAATAAACTTAAATCCATTAAATTGTATGCTAATATGAGAAGTACGCGAATATTTGATTATTTCTCAGCATCAGCACGGTTTTATTCGGTTGTCCGGTTATTGACGTTGGTCTGTGCAACTATTAATTAGAAACGAAAGTAACACACCCGTTTCAGTTCATTCGCGAGCCAAGCCTGGTGTTAACCTAAACAACGACCCTACTTCTCTCCATCCTCAGGTGAGTCTTGTGGTACGTCACGACCTTGACCGCGAGACGAGGCCCACACACACCCTGACACTAACGGCCCGTGACGGGGGAGTCCCCCCTCTCTCAGGGAGCGTGACCATCGTGGTCACTCTGGAGGACGTCAATGACAACGCCCCGGTCTTCGACCAACCTCTGTATAACGTCAGCCTGCCTGAGACGGCCACTGTTGGGACCATAGTGACAACGTAAGTACCTGTCTAAGACGGCCACTGTTGGGACCATAGTAACAACGTAAGTACCTGTCTAAGACGGCCACTGTAGGGACCATAGTGACAACGTAAGTACCTGTCTGTGCATGACACGCTAACCCCACCCGACACAACTGGTTGTAACTACCCCACACCACTGGCTGTAACCAGCTCACACAACTGGCTGTAACCACCCCACACAACTGACTGTAACTACCCCACACAACTGTCTGTAACCACCCCACACAACTGGGTGTAACCACCCCACACAACTGACTGTAACCAGCTCACACAACTGGCTGTAACCAGCTCACACAACTGACTTTAACCACCCCACACAACTGTCACAAATCAATCTGTAAAAATGACATGACTGTAGAGTTTTTTTCTCAAATCCTAAAACTTACAATCTCCTACAACACCGAAAGAGAACTCAATTATTTGATTTACTTTTTAAAACCCTGTGTCTTGTATCGCCCGTATTTAAAGTAAATATGTGCATGGTTTGCCAGCCATCATCTAGAATGATTTTATATACAGTAGATGCAATCATATAAGTAATTTTCTAAGAAATAAGGCTTAAAATGGTTTTATTTTGTCAACTCCATCTCGTTTTACGACTCATTTGCATGATTCTATCTGCTACCATAGTTTACGTAATGTATTTAAAACTTCACGTTTGACTGTTTCTATTGTTAAAATTGAATGATTCCCGCAGTGTATCAGCTACAGACGCCGACAAGGAAGCCTTTGGGGTTAAAGAGTATCGCTTTTCGCCCCTGAACCGAGATGACGTCACCAGATATTTCACTCTCAACGGTTCAACGGGCCAGATCGTCGTGGGCGGATCCTTGCTGGAGAAACAAGGCGAAACATTCCGGTAAGCCTTTCGAAAAATTTCAGAAACGTGTATGAAGCAGATCAATGAAGATAAACGGTTTTTTTTGTTGTTCCTTGGGCCAATTCTAACATCACTGATTGAATTCTTTGATTAAGAGATAAAATTAACATGGCAAGATTTACTTAAGAGGATAATTTAGACCTCCCCGCTTTTCCTCCCTCCCCGAGGGCTTGTCTTAAAAATTGTGTTAAAATTTTAAGATTGTAGGCTATCAGAAATTGTTCTGGTATGTTTTTGTGCTGGTTGTATATTATTGATTTCCTGGGAAACGATGCATTGTGTACGAGATCTCTATAAATGTGAATGAGTCTTGAAGATTTTAATGACCAAAACATTGTCTATTTTATACTTAGGCTGCTGGTAGAGTGCCTTGACAAGGGCGTGCCCCCTCTAGTGTCCAGGGTGGAAGTTGACGTCACGGTGGAAGATACTGTCAACAGTGCCCCGACCATTAGTCTAAATATCATGTTTGGAGGATCAGTTTCAGAGGTGGCACAATCAGGTATGTACAATTACCCGTGTACAGTACATGCACTTACCTGTGTACAGTACATACACTTACCCGTGTACAGTACATGCACTTACCATTTATCTGTGCACAGTACATAAATATGTTGTGTGGGTAGTTCAGAAAACGTGATCAGAGTATTCTACTGTTGTTTGGGGAGATATTTCCTCTGTGATTGTAGGACAGCCTTCAAAACACATACTCACAAATCTGGCTACATTACATTGATCTCAAAACAATGTTCAAGTTGAACCGCCATTTTGTCATGGTTAAAGCCATTCACTGAAGTACCCCCCTCCTCCCCATCCCCCACCAACACTCATCCTCTCATCCGCAACGGTCCCGTCACTTCCAGGAATTGTAGTAACCTCACCCCTCCCCACCCCCACAAACACTCATCCTCAACGTTCCCTCACCTCCAGGCACTGTGGTGGCCCTCCTTGGAGTCACAGACAGAGACGCCGGCCTCAACGGCATTGTGTCCTGCTCCATCGTCAGTGACGCCTTCGAGCTGCAAGCCCTCTCCATCAACGAGTACAAGGTCATCGTGGTCAGAGGCCTCGACCGGGAGGAGGAGCCCGTGCACAATGTCACCATCACGTGCGAGGACGCCGGCCAGCCGCGCATGTCGGACACTGTCAACTTTATGATCAAGGTAATTGTCTTATTGACACTGTCAACTTTATGATCAAGGTAATTGTCTTATTGACACTGTCAACTTTATGATTAAGGTAACTGTCTTATTGACACTGTCAACTTTATGATCAAGGTAATTGTCTTATTGACACTGTCAACTTTATGATCAAGGTAATTGTCTTAGTGACACTGTCAACTTTATGATCAAGGTAATTGTCTTAGTGACACTTTCAAGTTTATGATCAAGGTAATTGTCTTAGTGACACTGTCAATTTTATGATCAAGGTAACTGTCTTAGTGACACTGTCAACTTTATGATCAAAGTAATTGTCTTCTTTGACACTGTCAACTTTATGATCAAGGTAATTTTCTTATTGACACTGTCAACTTTATGATCAAGGTAATTGTCTTCTTTGACACTGTCAACTTTATGATCAAGGTAATTGTCTTCTTTGACTCTGTCAACTTTATGATCAAGGTAATTTTCTTATTGACACTGTCAACTTTATGATCAAGGTATTTGTCTTCTTTGACACTGTCAACTTTATGATCAAGGTAATTGTCTTATTGACACTGTCAACTTTATGGTCAAGGTAATTGTTTTATTGACACTGTCAATTTTATGATCAAGGTAATTGTCTTATTGACACTGTCAACTTTATGATCAAGGTAATTGTCTTATTGACACTGTCAACTTTATGATCAAGGTAATTGTTTTATTAACACTGTCAACTTTATGATCAAGGTAATTGTCTTATTGACACTGTCAACTTTATGATCAAGGTAATTGTCTTATTGACTTTCTCGTCCCATCTATTGACAACGCCAATGTGTCCACACAATTTTCACAGCAAACCCTTATCATACTGATGTTACGTCACCTTGCCGCTATCCTGATAAACATTTACAACCGAATTTCAAAACACACACTAATGCGCGAATTTCAATCTACCATTCGTAATAAATCATTCCATTTTTTCTGTTTTATTCGCGCTTTAGTTTGTCTCCGCCCCCCCCCTTTTTTTTTTCTTTGCACCATCTGTGAGCAAGTATGCGGCGCCTGCTACGCCTCGGGTCGCATCAAGTAATACATAATCTCTAACAGGCTTGCTTTTGGGGCGCTACGTTGCGTCGCTAACGTGTCGTTAAAGCAGTAAATGCAAATGTTCTGTGTTTATATTGTCAATACCTTTGAATAAAGAAAATATAAATATATTTGTTTGTAGTTTGTATATAGTCTATATAAGGATTGGAATGTAGAGCATCCAAGGAATATAGAAATTGATAAACTAAGAAAATTAAATTATGTTTTCTCAATTAATCATCACATGTAATAAAACATTTTTTTTGATGGTTTGGGTTAAGAATTAGGCATACAAGCAAATGACTTGACCGAGTCACATAAATAATTTTATATTCGTAAACCTTCAAATACTTTTACATTTCCAGATTTTGTCTCAAATTTAAAAAATAAAATAATAAACGCTATTCTTGAAGATCACATTATTAAACAATAGAGAAATTACACCCATCAAATATACCGTATAAACAGGAAACACAAATAGAAAGTCTAATGACGTCACATCTCAATTTAGGTCAAGGACGAGAACGACAACGCGCCCCACTTCCTGGAGCCCTCTTACCAGAGGACGATTCCGGAAAACAACAAACCCAACCAGATCCTCCTCAAGGTCACGGCCTTGGACAACGACATTGGCGAGAACGGTCGAATAACGTATTCGCTCATCGACGCTGACGAAGACCTTCGCATCGACGCCAGGGGAAACATCATCGCCCTGCGGCCCCTTGACCACGAAACAAAACCAATTCTCAGGTTCAAGGTCCTGGCCAGCGACAACGGGGTGGAGAAACGCGCGTCCACGGCTGACGTCACCATCGAGGTTGCTGACGTCAACGATGAGGTCCCCACCTTCGACAAATCAACCTACGAGTTCGAGGTCCTGGAGAACCTTCCCGAGAACACTACGGTCAACAGCGTCCACGCCACTGACAAAGACAGTGGGGACAACGGGGCGGTGGTCTACACCCTGCTGCCGAAGCTCAGCCCGTTCAAGATCTTGTCCAGCGGTGTCATAGTGACCAAAGAGGCGCTGGACCGCGAGGTGCACGACCTCTACACCATGACGGTGTACGCCGAGGACAAGGGGAAGCCCTCGCTGACGGGTTCTGCCACCGTGCTGATACGAGTCGGTGATCAGAACGACCACAAGCCTAGGATCTTATACCCGAGGAGTGGCAACAGCACGGTGGCCATCTCGTTTGACGCCAAACCCGGGTCTTCCGTGCTCAGCATCATGGCCGAGGATGAGGACGAGGGCTTGAACAAGGAGCTCGAGTACCACCTGGTCTCAAACCCGACCAATCAGATGTTCAAGATCGCCAAGGACACGGGTGAGATCATCCTCCAGCGGTCCCTGACCTCACAAGACGCCGGGCGTCACCGTCTGACGGTGGTGGTCAGTGATAAGAGCCCCAACCACCCACTGGCCTCGAACTCGTCATTCGACGTCATCATCTTCGCCCCGAATGAAACCGAGGCTGCCGGAAATGACCGGGAGCGCGAGCACGTGCTGGTTGTCATCGTGCTCGGGGTGGTCACCGGACTGGTCACCGTGGCTGTGGTCATCACTATTGTCGTCATACGCCGGGCGGACGCCCAGAGGCGGAAGTACATCCAGAGCAGAGGAAAGATACTGCCCGAGGTGGAGCGCCTGGAGTCGGAAAAAGCCAGCGTGGAATACGTCATCAGCAACAGCGTCACCGACGGTTCTAAAGTCGGGAAAGATGGAGGCGACGAGATGTCCCGGGATGTCACGCATGACGAGGGTTTCGCTGACAAATCGGTGAGTTGAATGTTGTTTGATTGTGTGATCTGTCCGTTTTATTATTATGGCACTTGTTGACACCTCACTCATTTCTCCACATTATGCTCCTAGAATACTAATAACTGTACTCTAATATTTAGGGGCCGTCCATAATGTATGTCACGCTCCAGAGGGGGGATGTGGTGTAAGAAAGTGTGACAGTTTGTGACAGTGGGGAGGGGCTTTGTCCGGCCAGGTGTGACGTCACGGTGTTTTTATATTACATTTTTATTTATTTTGTTAATTTTTAAAAAATATATTTTAGTTCGAAAGTATGACGTACTTTTTTTTTTTTTGGGGGGGGGGGGTCCCGAGATTTGTGACGGGGTGAGGGGGGAGTTAAAAATGGTCAAAAATACCGTGACGTACTTTATGGACGGCCTCTTACCCTGAATGTTTGTTTGTCTATGTGATAAGTATAAACAAAGAATTTTCTTCCAGAGGATGAGCAGAAGCAGGGTTTTGCTTTACTTCTCCTTTAAAATCTTACTACAAACCTTCATTCACATTGGTTAGGAAAAACATTGCTTCTAAAATTTAAAACAAAAACAGAAACATGCATGTGCAGCGTAAACCATCCGTTTTCTCCAATCCCAGCCTCGATTTGAGTTTGTCTATCAAAAGATCCACCAGCTGTAAGCTGAATGCTTGTTTACCCCCGTCCATCAGGTCGTACGTACACTATCGGAACACTTTCCCCAGGCGTCGTTTGTTGTTATACTGTAACATATCCGCCATGACGGTCTCCCTACGTGTGGGATCTGACGTCTGCAGAGCGAAATCTTCTGACGGAAAAATCCATTACGTGAACTCATCTCCCCCACCCCACCCCCACACCGGACAGTTAATTGTCATTTTGACGCGGGGTTGGTGTGGAGTAGTAACATATGCTGCGGGTACCGCATATGTCGGGATCAGTGGAACCATCACAGGAATCAAAACACCTAGAAAGAAATTTTATTTTCACCAGTCCCAAAACTGAATGGTAATCAAGTCGATAAATTGAGTTTTTTTCCTCTTCTCTGAATACTTTCCCACATTTTCCCCACCCACTTTTTAATTTCAAACTTGCACCTTCACCCCTCCCCCCCCCCTTACACAGGCACACATACAGAAAAAAATGAAATAAGCACCAAAACTTTCTATTAAGCCAGCCATCTCGTATAAACTGAAAAATAAATGCATCCCTTGGAATAACACGAGGGCAACTAAAACACGTGTTTTATACTTAGCTTGTATAAGAAAACAGATTATCATTTGCAAGACAGAAGAAAAAAGATTATCGAAATGTATGTTTGTGTGTGTGTTTACAAGTACACGGGCGGGAGAGGAATGGAGGAGCAGGATAGAAATGAGAGCATTAAGAGTTAACGTCATTAGATACAGTCACGTCTCGCTCTCATTTTTTAACTCAGCTGAAAATTGTATAAACTGTTAGGTCTGCGGAGTAAAGGGATTCCAAATGTGATGGCAGTTTTACGCTGTACTTGGGGGAGGTCGGGCATGGCCAGGAAGGTCGGGCATGGCCAGGAAGGTCGGGCATGGCCAGGAAGGTCGGGCATGGCCAGGAAGGTCGGGCATGGGCAGGAAGGTCAGGCATGGCCAGGAAGGTCGGGCATGGCCAGGAAGGTCGGGCATGGCCAGGAAGGTCGGGCATGGCCAGGAAGGTCGGGCATGGCCAGGAAGGTCAGGCATGGCCAGGAAAGTCGGGCATGGTCAGGAAGGACGGGCAGAAGGAAAGTTTGGTCATGGCCAGGGAGGACGGTCAGAAGGAAAGTTTGGTCATGGCCAGGAAGGTCGGGCAGAAGGAAAGTTTGGTCATGGCCAGGAAGGTCGGGCAGAAGGAAAGTTTGGTCATGGCCAGGAAGGACGGGCAGAAGGGCATGACCAGGAAGGACGGGCAGAAGGAAAGTTTGGTCATGGCCAGGAAGGATGGGCAGAAGGGCATGGCCAGGAAGGACGGGCAGAAGGGCATGGCCAGGAAGGACGGGCAGAAGGGCATGGCTAGGAAGGATGGGCGGAAGGAAAGTTTGGTCATGGCCAGGAATGACGGGCATGGCCAGGAAGGACGGGCAGAAGGGCATGGCCAGGAAGGACGGTGAAAGAGAAACCCTCAAAGAAGAGATCACTCGCCCACATGGCGGCCATTTCTTCACGGTTTTGACAAACGAAACCAAAACAAGTTCTGGCGCGGAAGTCCCCCCCCCCCGACTTACCCAATCCTGGAATAATTTTCCCACATTGTAAATACTCTGTCGTCGACTCCATACGGCCTTGAAGTCGTTTGTGATGTGCCAGTCAAAGAGTTGACCCCGAGCCTTAGCTAGAACCATCGTCAGATGGGCATGAGAGGTACTCAAAGTATGGGGGGGGGGGGCGTTTCTTTTTTCAAACGTTAGATATGAGAAACGTCTGGGAAATATGATGTCATGAGATTCTGACGTTAAATCACATTCTCATAAACACGGCAGTACTTGTCTATATGCATGGCATACAACGTCATTCGAAGGGAGATCAACAGAGTCTATATGGGATGTCATATTATAGGTAACTTACGAGAGACAATCATAATCCTTCGGGTTCATTACAAGGTTAGGAGTGGTGAGACAAAGTTAGGAGTGGTGAGACAAAGTTAGGAGTGGTGAGACAAAGTTAGGAGTGGTGAGACAAAGTTAGGAGTGGTGAGACAAAGTTGAGGGTGGTGAGACAAAGTTTAGAGTAGTGAGACAAAGTTTAGAGTGGTGAGACAAAGTTAGGAGTGGTGAGACAAAGTTAGGAGTGGTGAGACAAAGTTAGGAGTGGTGAGACAAAGTTAGGAGTGGTGAGACAAAGTTTAGAGTGGTGAGTCAAAGTTAGGAGTGGTGAGACAAAGTTAGGAGTGGTGAGACAAAGTGAGGAGTGGTGAGACAAAGTTAGGAGTGGTGAGAAAAACTTAGGAGTGGTGAGACAAAGTTAGGAGTGGTGAGACAAAGTTTTCAATCGTGACACAAAGTTTGCAGAGGTGAGAATGGACAAGTAAGTGAGACAATCTGAATTACGAAGGCCACGTTTTTAAAGAGGTTTTCCTTCCCTATCCCGCCCATATTTAATCCTGCTCCTTGTCGAGCGGCAGCGGGTCCGACTGTCGTACTGAGAGTCACCTCGCATACCGTTGCTATAGAAACTTGTGAATGCTGCTCCACCTGCGTCTTAGGTCTAAAAAGTCTGAAAAGGGGACAATTTTTTTGCTTTACTTTTATGTCCTCCTCCCCAACCGTCCCTCTCGCATTTTTCGAACAAAATCACAACCATGTATCAGTATATCTTAGTAGATTGCTGTCAAGGGTCAATACAACCTTTAGTTATTGTTTCCTTACAGACGTATCGCCTTGAGGGGTATCATTGACCACAGCCCACCATCAGTGACGCCAAGATCCATCTCAAGCACTGTACCTGTACAATCTATAAAGTGTGCAACCAACGCTCCCCATCCCTCTCACCATTAGCCCAAATTTTCCCTGATATCGCCTCCCTCGCGGTATCTCATTGGTGGTGGGATGCATTTATCTCCCTTAATTGAAATCAGATCTTCCCAAAGGGAGAGACGAAAATGGTGAAGGAGTAAGGAATGTCGAATGAGGTGGGCAGGAGGTAGTTTGTAATGTTTCCACTTTGTAAGAAATGGGACTGAATAAGTCATTAGTCAATGACCTTGACTTTGATTCAGTTTCACATGATATTTTCATCATAGATCAACGCAGCCAACCTGCCGTTTATCTTATTATTACAATAGTTATTGTTATTTATTATGACTGTATTATAGAGTTATTTCATTAATAACGAGATTGATGTTCGTACAAGCTTCAATTTTTGGTCTTTTAAAAACTTTAATATCCTACAGACGGATTGTTTTTTTGAACACATGCCAACAATCAACAACCTACAGTTTATAAGGAAGTGGTGTGTTCTACATTGTTACACAGACATCATACAACCACCCTTGAATGGTCCTGTGAGGCTCAAGAAACAATTATCGCTTTGCATGTTGTTGTTTTATTATTTTTTTTTAAGACGGCGTCATTTGGAAGAGTTTCACATCACCATGGCAACAGACAGTTGATGTTTGAACAATTGAATAATGAATTTAACTTATTTGAGAAATGGTAGTGTTGCGGGAGGGGGCACCGAGCTTTTAATGTCTTTTTTCTTTGCCATAAGCATGTGTCCTGGCCTTATTGGTCATGGACAAGGCCTATCGATGTTTACATCACATGTTTTATTGATATCATTCTTTAGTTTAGTTATTCTCCCCCCTCCCCCCATACTTTTCTACACATAAGTTTTATGTGGCACATATTAAATCCATTTATTTAGCCACCATCTGATTGGCTCGTCCTGTAACACGTGTCCTATGACCGTGTATATGATTGGCTCGTCCTGTAACACGTGTCCTATGACCGTGTACATGATTGGCTCGTCCTGTAACACGTGTCCTATCACCGTGTACATGATTGGCTTGTCCTGTAACACGTGTCCTAATATCGTGTACATGATTGGCTCGTCCTGTAACACGTGTCCTATGACCGTGTACATGATTGGCTCGTCCTGTAACACGTGTCCTATCACCGTGTACATGATTGGCTTGTCCTGTAACACGTGTCCTATGACCGTGTACATGATTGGCTTGTCCTGTAACACGTGTCCTATGACCGTGTACATGATTGGCTCGTCCTGTAACACGTGTCCTATCACCGTGTACAGACAGGTTGTTGAAAGTACGCGGAGCTCTAGAGTTGTTCCCCATTATCTGATGACTTCTATTTTCACCACCGACATCTCGGGGCAATCAGCACCCAGAGTGGAGAACTTGAGAATGATTGCCTCACCGGTGACACCCCGTCCCAAAACGCAACAACACCCCCCTCTCAGACTCCCCCCCCCGCCCCTTCAGTCCTTACAGTTACATCAACCTTTTCCTCTGCACACTCTCAGGTCGCACGAATGTGTTTTCAATTCATTTCAACAAGAAATGGAAAGTCGTTCTTTGCATTTTGCCAACGGTGTCAAAACACTGACATCATTGCCATCACGGAAAGTGGGGCCGGTTGGAGGTGGGGGGTAAGGGAAATAACCCCATCGTCAGCCTGGTTAATGCGATATTCCACTTCCGTCCGCGATTCGATACGTACTCCGGGCTCAACATGTTTACCTAGGATGAGAGGGGGTGGAGAGGTGGTGGAACCAATCACAAACTTTATTTTTGCTGCGGCCATGACATCGTTTTGACGTTAGACCATCTGGAGTTTTCGTGTGTATTTCTCAGACCTGGGTTACTCCCCCCCCCCCCCGATAACCCCACCAATGTTTAAACAACAGTGTCTTAATTTCATCAATTATCTGGGCACGATCGAAATGAACCCTAATAAAACGACCAATGAAATTAACACTAATAAAAACGACGACAAATAGACTCTCGGCAGTTCTGAAACGAAAGTATTTAGTCCTATAAGGATATGATGTGTTAATGTTTGGGGCACTGCCCGTGTCGGTGTGTTTGGCACTGGGCGATCAACCTGACCTAGAGCTCAAGTCAACAGTGTGACATTTACTTAAGTATCAATGACATAATTAGAATGACATTGTGTATGATTACAGACCTCAATGCTCCTGCGGTGAATCACTGGTGACTGTTTTTAGACTTTATAAAATTTGCTTTATCTTCTAATCTTCAGTTGTTTACTCTCTTTATATTTTTAATCAACTTCTGTTGAACTACCTGATATATTTCTCGTTTCTTGCTGATAAAGTTTGGCCAATACTGGTATTATAGGAACCTCAAATTTTTCATAGGTTTAAAACTTTTTAGCCACATGAAAAGTAAGACATATTAGCTGTATATTGGCAACAAAACAAAGTTTAGATAATCAGATACCAATTCATTCAGAATGTCAAAGCATCATTTTTATGTAATTGCTGCTAGTAATTGCTGCTAGTAATTGCTGTGACCAACTCAGCTTTGTAACTTTCGGACTTCCACCTTTTTCCTTTAAAAAAAATCGTAACTTTGTTGTTGGTTTTATTTTAGATTCCCAAATCATTGTTATTTAATTATCGTTTGGTCCCTATATTAGGACAGAGAGGTACGTACACTGGATTTAGAGAGCCTACGTAAAAACTTTACTTGAAACAAACACGGATAGAGAAACTTCACTTCTAGCCCTGGAGGAAAAAACAACTCCACTTTCTTCACACTTTACGTGAACCTGAGTAGAAAAATTAATGTGCTAAGGTCTGGCTCCCGTGCTCTTATTCCCATACTATGTATGAAATGTTTGGCTACAAGATGAATGATGCAATAAAACGCATCACACGACTCGCCCTGTATGTTTGCAATCATTGCGGCCCCGCAATGAAATATTTCTGGTCGTTACTCACGTGGAGTAGAAACATGTTTTGTATAAACTCGGGGCTTGGCGCCAAAATAAAAAACTGAGAGTAACGAATGGGGAAGTCGATGTGGAGATGCCACGGAACAATTCAACGCCGGAATGTTTTCCGTTATTTCCTAGTTGCTGTAGGTTTGTTATCTCAGTGTCAGAATGTCTGCCATTTCACAATGTCAAAATGTCTGATGTTTTATAGTACGGAAGGCCTGAACTTACATATGCATGTAATGTCTGTTTATAATTTTTTAGCATCTTTTGGTTTGTATGAAAAGAATCATCTGATAGACATTCAAATACTTCTTTATTTAAAGTTTGTTTTCACAACTTCAACACCCAACACCTCCACCATCAGCACCCTCCACCACCAGCACCCTCCACCACCAGCACCCTCCATCACCAGCACCCTCCACCACCAGCACCCTCCACCACCAGCACCTTCCACCACCAGCACCCTCCACCACCAGCACCCTCCACCACCCGTCCTTTCCCCCGCTATTTCATCTCACCTCCCAAAGTGTAGCTTTTAGCTCACCCCTCCCCTCTCCTCTTTCTCTCGTCCTCACCCTCTCAAGACACCAACATCAAACCTCTGCTTCTATTGTCGCACCCTGACCTCGTGTTGTGCTTGAATCGAGTGTTTGCTCGCCATCTTTTCGATTCCTTTCACGCGAATTGCATGGAGAGGTCAAGGGTCGCAGCGCTGGCTCCGGCCAAAAGAATCAATCAGCTGGTTGGCAAACATTGATAATCTGACAAGAAAACAGAGCTGGGGTCAGTTTAAAATATCAACATAAAACACACTTAAACAGTTTATCAGACACGAACAAAATATAGGTTAGAAAAAACTTAAACATTTAAAATAACATTTTTTCAGGAATCTACACAACCTTTTTGTCAAAAAAAACATCGTATAATTTAAAAGAATGCATAGTTTAAAAGATCGAATAGTTTAATAGATCGAATTGTTTAAAAGATCGAATTGTTAAAAAGATCGACAAGTTTAAAAGATCGAATCGTTCAAAAGATCGTATAGTTTAATCCTATAAAAGCCCGATTCCCTCCGTTCTCAAAACTCTAGATTGGCGCCAGATTGAGCCTGCGCTGCACGACTGGTCGAAAGCGATCGGTGGTTCAGTGTTCTATGAAAGGAGAGTTGTAAAAACTCATCGAATTTAAAAATGTCTCGTTTGGTGAGAAAATGGTCGTTGGTTATGATATATGGCTATCGACAAGACGAAGACAAGTTCAATTCTAAGAGACATACAATTTTTCTTCTTTTTTTTTTCATGCAAGTTTCGCCAGTCTTGACTGATTCTTGGTCAATCCGTGAACTGTCCATCCTTAGAGGTCTCTGCCTATGGATAAATGTCCATCTCTAGAGGTCTCTGCCTATGAATAAATGTACAGGCCGACACACTGACAACAGTTCATATACAAATATATTCAAATTCTTTCGGTGAATGGACAGAGGACTCTGGATCCGGTGAATGGACAGAGGACTCTGGATCTTTGATTGGATGCCTTGATCTGAGATTGCTGGTGTTTAAAAGAACTTGTTTGTTGTCAAAAGAACTCGAGTCATTAAAGTAGAACCCGAGTTTTAACAAGGTCGCGTAAACCTCTTTTTTTTCTCTCAAAGATCACCAAGAGTGTGGGAGCCTTGGATGAGGGCTCAGCTCTCGTGGCTTCATCTGATGAAACAACCCCAACTCCCACCCCACACACACACGATCAATAGGATGAGACAATTTTTGGTGGAGGGGGGAAGGAAGCCAGCTGAGATTCCCGCCAAAAACGTCGTTTGAAGTGTCCAGGGCAGATAAAACAAGGTCTTTTCAAGAAAAGATGATTACTTCCAACCCGGTGGATAGAGAGTATGGCGTCGCGAAATCGAGGGATAACCAGGATTGCGTCATTGAACTAGGGGGAGATCTTTCGCTTGCGCTGGGTGTCGGCGGGCTGTGGGAGATAATGATGTTTTCTTTGTTTTGTTTTTTTCTCGTCAAAATCCGAATTACATTTGAAAATATTTGAAGAGAGAACATCAGTTTTTATAAGGATGAGGGGTTATTCAGCCCGGGGGCGGGGGATATCAAGATGAAACTGTGAAAACTGAGGAAAGGGAAGCAACCACTTGTCAATCATAATGCCGTCTGATTTCGCGTGATTGCTACTGGTCGTCTGATGTTCATCGTCTTTCTGATGTTTATAGAAGGTCATCGATTGGCTGGACATCTCGCAGGCGTTGTTCACGTGAGACTCAGGACAGGTCAGCCTCTTCGGACCTGGGGACACAGAGACATGGTGGAAAGGTCAGTCTCTTGGGACCTGGGGTCACAGAGACATAGAGGACAGTTCAGGACAGGTCAGCCTTTTGGGGCCTGGGGACACAGAGACATAGTGGACAGGTCATGAGAGGTCAGTCTCTTGGGGCCTATAGACACAGAGAGATAGTGTACAGTTCAGGACAGGTTAGTCTCTTGGGGCCTGGGGACACAGAGACATAGGGACTGGTCAGTCCTTTTGGGGCCTGGGGACACAAAGACATAATGGACAGTTCAGGACAGGTCAGTCTCTTGGGACCTGGGGACACAGAAACATAGTGGACAGTTCAGGACAGGTTAGTCTCTTGGGGCCTGGGGACACAGAGACATAGGGACTGGTCAGTCCTTTTGGGGCCTGGGGACACAAAGACTTAATGGACAGTTCAGGACAGGTCAGTTTCAAAGGTAATAAAGCGTTTTCACGTGTGGAGTTGTAACGAATTTGCTTTTGTGTCGCTATTTGTCCGATCTCATCCATGAATCAAACTACTTCAATATATACGGAAGATTATTGCATCCTACGCTTTTTCGTGAGATCGCTTAATAGAACCCTTGAGAGCAGCTAATGTTATTTGATTGATAACTCACTCATTTGTACAACTTTTTTTTGTATTTCATTGTTTACATGCTCCTGTGTGTGTGTGCGCGCGCGCGCGTTTGTTTTCTTTTTTAGCGCATTTTCGAGAAGTCGAATGCGCTATTGCACCCGTTTTGTCCGTCCGTCCGTCCGTCCGTCATCACCCTTGATCTCAGCATCCATAAGTCCTAGACCCATGAGGTATATATGTTTTTTGTATGTCCTGACCTGCCATTTGTGCATCAACACTCAGTTACTCGATCCGTTAAAAAACCCCGTTAAAACTACCAAAAAATATTTCGAATCGAGAGGTAACACTAGCGCAGGGAACGGCCGCCATTGCCGGAAGTTGAATGCATAATGTTATAGGCATTGAAGAGTGGTGCGAAAGGGTGCAAAAGAATTAGTTTTTTTTTTTTTTTAGTTGACGTCATTAGAATATGTGTAAAAGTTTAGAGAGTTTTACGTCATCATTTGTGGTGACTTGTAGTTAGATTAAAGAGAAAATAATTTTTTTT